>APFE030531305.1:0-27885 GCA_000404065.3 Pinus taeda | reverse complement strand
TCTAGTTTGAGTCAAAAGCATGTTCTTCATGCTTTTTAGGTCTTCTAGGTATTTCTAGGATAAAGAATAATATTGTTCATGTGTCATAGTCCCATTTGGACTGATTGTAATGAAGAAAAATATTTATTTTATCATGTAAAATCCATGCATAAACCCAATATCAATTAGGCCTAAGAGCAAAGACAATTCACCCTAAGGGAAGGAAATTTTCCCCTCAAGAAAGGCTATAAATAGAGGGGAGCTCAACCTCATTTGGACACACGTCTCACACAAGTTTGATTTGCAATAGTGAAGAGTCACTGGAGGATGAAGAACAAAAATTGAAGTTTGTCCAGGGTTATATTTCTCTTTGTCTCGCTAGCATTTGTGAAGCTGCCAACTTCAAGAGGATGAAATTCTGGGCTAGTTGCTGGAGGCTGAAATTGCAGGGTCAAAGTTTCAGTGGTTGGGTTGATGTATCGAAGGTCTGGAAGTTGTTTTGAAGCAAATCTTGTTGGAGGATGACTTGGATCTTGCAGGGTTTGTTGGCTTGGGTCTTTGGATCTTTGAAGTCTCTTTTGTAAGCATATTATAAAGAAGAAGAGAAGTATTTTCCAAGTTTTCCCCTTAGAGGGGCCTTGCCCTATCTTGGAGCCTATTTCTGGTGTACTGTATCTCTTTGTGATCTTCTTGTTTTTTATGATTGCTTGATGAACATAATCAAAGAAGTAATAGAAGAACATCTAACATCACAAGTAATTATCAAGTGAAGAAAAATAAGCTATAATTACTAAGTCTCCATATTTTCCAGCATGGTATCAGAGCTAAGGTGCAACAAGGAGACTAAAGATCACAAGTTAGCTGGCACAATGTCAAGAATCATGAAGAAGGCTTTCAGTTTTCTTGGAAATCTCATTATCTCCATCAAGAACTACATATTGAAGATCATCCCCAAGCTAGTAAAGAAAGAAGTAGAAGGAAGTATGTTCTTTGCTCTATTCGGCGCCTTCAAAGATGAAAATGTATGGGTTATCGATAGTGGTGCCTCCAAGCACATGACGGGAGGATACAATCAAATTCAAACCTTGTTAAAAGGAAATTCATCTCACTCTATCGAACTTGGAGACAAAAAATGCTATCCAATGAAAGGCATTGGTATATATCATTGGAGCTTGAACCAGGTGGAAACATTCACCTCAACAACATCTTATATGTTCTAGGTTTGAAGAAAAATATACTTTCTATTTCTAGTCTAGAGGATAAGGGTAATAAAGTTGCTTTTGTTAATGGCAAGGTTTTCGTTTTGGATAAGGGCTCTAGTATCAATGAAGAAGGGATGATTGGGGTTCGTGAGGGAACATTGTATAGACTATATACACCTCTAGCTCAAGCCCTATTTCACTTGGAAGTGAGTCCTTCTTAACTATGACATAGAAGGTATTGCACCTTCTTTGTGCATTGTTGGTAGTAACCAATCTTGTATTGTGGAGTGTGGGCCCATGTCTTCTACATAAGTAGTCCACCACAACATAAAAATGGTTATCTAGTAGATCAAAGAGGTGATTGATGATGTCATACACTTGGATGCCAACATCTAGGTATATGAGCTTGTTGTATTCTTCAAACTAGACTAGCACAAACCCCATAAGGTAGAGATTTCATTTATTCAATTAGTTAGATAAATGTAATAATCATTTTCATTTATGTAAAGGAAACACAAGTAGTAATACTTTAAAATGTACAAGAAAAGGGAATGAGAATGGATGTTAGTTATAATTATACCTCCCATATGTGGAGTTTGGAATATTTGATAATATAATAAGCCATGGAGAATGATAGTTGCTTATGTGAAGGACAGATGAGATAAATTTTATGGAGAATCAACATTTGCATTCCTCCAATTTATATTCCATCCTACCACTAATCAATTATCAAACACACCATTGGCCGCCACTACCTTACCCTCAATGACATGGACCAACACTTTTGCAGTTAACTTCAGATCCATTTATATTTCTAGAGTCACAACTCTATGTAATCAACAAGACAAACAAAGGAATTCTCACTCACAATTATGAAGCAAGTGTAGCAAAGTGAGTGAGCTTTGCTTATAGATTTGTTTGCACTGTTGTGATGTTGTATAGAGATTTTCTATCTCCAATCACAACTCATGAAATGAAATTACATGTCATTCCATGGATTTAACATCAAATGAAATGAAATGAAAAGCAAAGAACACTCCACAAGGAGTTTGTTAGTGACTCCCCCTCTTCTTACCAATGGTTGACTTTATGGGAGTGACTAGAACCTTCCTCCATTCCTTCCCACTTATGTTGATGGTTTATGCAGTACAAATATTTAAGAAAAACTTTCGTCTCATGAAAGGATCTCGATATTGAATGCCCATATTTTGTAACAATACTTCTAAAATTTTAGATTTATGGGGTTTACTGCTCCTTACATTAAGCTTAAAGGATAGGTGTAGTAATGCAGATTCATGAATCAAATGGGAAGAGTGTAAACTCTTGAGACTAATGAGTCAATAATTAGTTTGAAGATCACATGTGGTCAATTGGGTTTAGCTTGGGTAGTTATGAGAAATGTGTTATTCTCCCTACTTGAGTTCAAATTTTGCATGCAGCTTGTTGAGCTCATAAAGAGTATTTCTTATAAGGGCTCTGAGCCTTGTGTGAGTAGCATCTTAAGTACCGAAACATGTGTATTCCTCATACAAAATAAAATGATATTGAAAAGAAAAGGATGGTAAAGAACTATCAACAAGGTAAAGAAGTGAGATTATCTTTTAAGTCATGGTTGTGAACTTGTGGTCAGAATTTGTACCTACATAATGGATGGTTGTGATATGTAGTGATGGTATTGAGAGTAAAATTTTAACTTAATAACTTCAATATTTTGTTCACGTGCGCACTGTTGTTCAAAATCTTATTGACATTAATGATAAGTATCAAATGAAAGATTCCAAATTGTTCTTGCAATGTGTAATAGCATTATCTCACTTGTGAAGTAAGGAAACTTTCATAGTGTTCTAATACCTCCATATTCATTAAGAGGTTGGATTTTAAATCAATCATGTCTCACAAGAAGTCAACCATGTTTGAAAAGATCATAGTTATATGGATTGCTACCTTTGTTTAACCTTGTTTGGGTAGATCTTTATTCTTATATGCACAAGTTATTTACCAAACATTGTTGCAAGTCTTATTTGTGAGAGTTGTAAGCTTGGCAAATATGTTGAACTTATTGACATTGAATCTTTTATGAAATAGAAAGAATCCCTTAGTCAAGATAGTTGCTAAAAAAAAGTAATGAGAAATCTTGTTTTACTCGAATGTTGTTGAAAATTATCTCATTCTTTAAATGCTCTACAAGTTGGTTGAATAATAGTTGTCACTAAATTAATTAGACAAATTGTCATCATTGAACCCATTCCTTTTTGTTAAGTAATATTATTTGTATGATCACATGTATAACAATTAATATTACATATGGAATTGACCTATGAGCTTTTGAAGCTTTGTGATTGCCAAATAAATGAGATGATGATTGCTCTAATAATTGATGAGCTAGCAATCACTACATATGATAAGGTGATGGTGAGCATACATCTATGCAAAGTTTTGTTTACAACCATGACGGTCGTGTGTGACATCATTGAATAAAACCGATTAAAAGAAGATACCCACGAAAATTACCATAAATGAACATGAATAACGAATAATACATATAGATTTGAGGTGAAACCAAATACTAGCTTTAAGTAATTCAAATGTTAGCCAAGACTTCGCTCATACAACATGGCAACCACTTAAAACATGCTTAATAATGATATTTGAAACAAGCAATAAATACTTGAAACAATCATTTGGAGTGGATTATATGAAATAATGCATTAATTTTTTATCACCTAGGGCTTGTATAATGAGTGTTAATATGAGATTATGCTTATAATTGAATAGAAATACATGAATTTTGAAAGAAACTAAAGTAGTGAAATGTTCAATTCTTTATGATATTTAACATGATATAAATTACAACAAAATGTATTTATTGGCACGCTGAACTCTGTAAAGTACAAGTTGGCAACACAATATCTGGGTTGTGTTGATTACAAATCAATATTGGCCATTTGCCTTTCTCATGCTGAGGTAACGAAGGAGGTGAGTTGCACCTTCAGTTAAAAGCGATGCTGTGAATCGCTCCTGTTCTAAAATCTGTTTCTCGGAACTGTTAGCTGGCCCCTGCTACAAGCACCCTTCAAATAAAGGCAGTGTATGAAATCTCATATTGATTGAAGCTGCTCACAACTTTCGTTGAATCCTTTTGACTGTAAGTCTCCTTGTCAACGATTAGCTTTCACAGCTTTCTCTCCATAGTAAATATCCCGCAGAACGGAGAAGTATTCGGCATTCCCATTAACATACTTTTCCAAGAATTTTTTGTCGGTGTATTTAACAATATGTGGAGAAATCCTCTCTCTCTTCAACAGTTGCATGGACTTCAAGGCCTCCATTACTCTATACCGAGGGATTATCCTCCTCTCCAAGCTATATGTGAACAGAAAGGAACATCTAACAATATCATCCAATGGAAGCCCCAGTGATTTGACAAGAAAGTCTACATTCCGTTTCAGTTTTTCGTCCGAAAGTCCCAAAATCCCCGGCATCGAACATGAGACCTTGTAAATTTGTTTTTCAGAGAAACCTAAAGTGCACAAAAATGCAGTTTTCGATCTATATTTTCTTTTCGCATTCCTAGACAGCAATGCAAAGCGTGCCCAAATATCTTGGATCCCCTCTCAAGCCCCAGACGCTCAGCCACTTTAAATGACTCCATAACTTTTTCCTCCGTATGGGTGAGGAGACGGGGTACCCTCGCCAATAACTTTGATAATGCATCGCCCTCAATACCCAATCTTTGCAAGACTGAAATCGCAGATTTAAGCTTATCCTCACTCAGATCAAGAATTCTTGAATGGGTATAAAGAAGCTTGCGCATATAAACAAGCTTGATGATAGACCTTAGATAGCTGAGCCTAGACTTTAAGTCCCTTTTGGATTTATATAAGAAAATCCCAGGGTTGCCAAGAACCACCCTTCGAATGTGAGCAGGGGTTGTCAAACCACATTCACTTAACAACTCCAAACCTTCTTCCAAATCCTGGCTTGGTTTATTCAGCAAGCCCTTGTAAAGTTTAAGGACATTTGAAACATCTTTCTCTGACATACCGCATTTGTTGATGAAAAAATCTGTGACAACGCCCCCATCTGGTGGAGCTGGGGATGGAATTGCTGTTTCCGTGCAGAATTTGGCGATTTTTATGTGGGGATTTGCATGAATTTCAAGAGGACGAAACAGCAAAATTGGGATCCATACAGGAGTGGATACTAGGGGGACTTCCTTCATTATCAAACGTTTCAATATTCGATGAATAGACATTATCTTTGCAACAGCGAAATCGCAGATTAAAATGTACCCTTGCTGAAATTAAAAGCAGAAACAGAGAAATAACTACCTGGAGGAGCCCGCCGGACTGGATGTCTGGATGAATATAGTCGTAGATGGTTCGGAGGGCAAAACGTTTTCGAAGACCAAAAGTGAGCACTGTGCTGCGATGATGTAGGGTTTCATTTGAGATGAGGTTTAGGGTTTTATGAGGGTTGGAATCCTATGAGGTGGAATGGAAGAAGGAGATGGATGTTTTGAGATGAGGTTTAGGGTTTTATGAGGGTTGGAATCCTATGAGGTGGAATGGAAGAAGGAGATGGATGTTTCCCCATAGCAAGTTGGGCGTTGTTTTTGATGTTATGATAATGACAATGGTTGGTGTTATTAAAATATTTTATAATTTTCCAAATTATAAGATAATTTAATAACTAGCAATTGCATTTAGAGGTGTAAATGAATTTTGAATAAGTTTTTCACACCCTTACAAAAAGTTTAAATTTCTCACAGGGTACAAAAGTTTATTTTTGCAAAAAAATGGAATCTTTTGAGCTTTGTAACTTTTTGAGTTTCCTTAACTTCTCATTATCTTGTGTCTCAAAATTTTTCATATCTATCTACAATCCAAACAATCAATAATTTCTTAAAACAAAATATTAAACTAAATAAATAAAACTTTAAATAAAAATAAAAACTAATATAAAATTTAAAATAAATTAATTAACTATAATTTTAAATAAAAAGTAATTTAAAATAACTCAAACTATAACTTAAATAGATAGAATTCAAATTTATATACTATTAAATAATAAAATCAATGTTACTAAATCAAAGCTAAATATTTAAGCTTAAACTAAAATTAAAATAAATTTAAGCTAAACTAAATTAGTTTTTAATTATAATTAAAGAAAACTACTAATATAACTAAAATTAGGTAATTTAGATAAAATAAACTAATAAAAACTAAAATGACTACCATAGATCAAAAACTAAAAGAGTCATGACATAAAATGAAAGGAAACTATGAAGTTCATATGATCGAAGAGCATATCACTAATTTCATATTATGATCAAAGATATGTTGAATTCCAAGATTTTCTAGTAACCCTTGTACATCCTCTGTAGTAACCATGTCATCGCCATAAATTCGAGACAAGTCCCATTTTTTAACAAAGGTCGTGTTTTTTTTATTTACAAAATCACTGCTCATTTGATCAATCCTACCTCCAGACAAGTGGTATTTTCCAAGATCACTTATAATATGGGGGTCTTTTGGATTGCAAAGTTCGGAAAACTTAGTTTATCATTATTTGAGAAACCCAAACATGAACATAAAAGTTGTAAAAACTGTTATCACCCCAAGAAACTCTCCTAGGTTGTATCTCGGAGATGCTCGGGAACATTACAAAACTCAACAAAATGTTGGAAATGGATTAATGGAAGGAATGATGCTTGTTCAAGCCAGATAACCACTTCTACTATGCTTAACTCCAGACATGGGTGAACAGCCCCAGACTACAAGGCTTTAGACCACCAATTACTCACAGTTTGAGGATTAGGTGAACATGGAGAATACTAACCACACCAGCAGATGCACAAGACCCTGTGATGGCCGACTACAACCAGTAAAAAGGTCTGCAAATCTATTTCCTAATGCACAGACAGGATGACAGCTCTCTGGCACTAAATAAACAAAAACCTGCATAACGCATTCAATGATACATACTAGACTTCAACACAGAGGTGGGATGACAGCCCCTCTAATGCTAAATATCAAGAGCACATGAACAAATGCATAACAGGCACAGTCTGGAACAGAGTAAAAATGGAAAGTGAGCAATTAACAACAAAAGAAGCTTGTATTAGCTGAAAATGAAGACCAGATGCTACAAGTATCAAAGTAGTTACAGTCTCCAGAAGTTGAATCTTACATCAAAACAACAACCATCAACCATCATCCCCGTTTACATCTGTGTTTTGGGTATATATAGAGTTTGTTTACTAAAAATGATCTGTTATTCTATGTGTGGAGGGGTCATAATGGACCACCAACCACATTAGTTATCTAAAATGGGCCTCTGCCACAATCTGTTGCTTCAATGAATGAATTTGACATTCTCTGGTACTCTGTTTTCCTTCTTGAGCAAGTGGGATGTTGTATGAAAGAATGCTCCATAACTGCTGAATGAATTCAACTGCTCGAGGCATGTCCTTTTCGTTCTTTGGCCATTATGTTCTTGAATGCAGTTGTTGAAGTAGTAATGCACTAGGTACAGGTAGTTGGCCACCTTCGTCCTTCGGGAGAATATAATGGCTATGGACGTGGATAGTCGGGATGGACGGAGGAAGAAAATCGGCCGTTGGATTAAACGAATAAATGACAGGGATCTATTGGTGGGAGACATTAGGAGAAAGTGGGAACAAACAGTCCTGAGCCATTAGATCTTGGGCGGATAGATCCAATGGTTATCGGGGCGAAAGGAACACGGAGCCTAATGGTCGGGAGAACGGGTTTGGACAGTAGGCAGTATTGTCTGCACCGCTTATCAGAGGTGGGTGGTAAACGTACACGGGGAAGCGATGCAATAAGTGCACGACGCTTGGAAGATGTGACAGGAGGGAAATGGCTTTCCCCGCGGGTTAAAGCGCGGGTAAGTTTCGACAGTAGGGAAAGCGAATGATGTTGGATCGCTTTGGTGGATGATTGGATGGCGGAGATTGGTTTGTGGGGCACGGGCTGTTGGATCATGGCGGAACTGATCCAACGGTGAAGGAGTAATCGGATCGGCGCTTTCCTTTGAAAACCTTGGGCCTTTGCATTTGTCTATTTGCGATTAGACCGCGGACCCGATGAGGAATTAAGTGTTTTTAAGGAATATCGCATCGGCGGAAGTCAAGGGTTTGGGCCTTATACACACATGATGTGATTTGCCGATAGCGATGAGGGAAAAGGGCTTATGAAAAGTGCATGGTCACACGATCACGGTCTCATGGGTTTAACTTTGCGCCTGGGGACCTGAGGGAAAGTGAGTTTGTACAGGGTTTTGGAGGAAAAACAAAGATATGGAGGGCTAAGAGAGTATGAGGAAGCTGAAGGAGAAGAAGGTAAATGACTGCTGCGAGCTCCCTTTCAGCATAAACACACGGCCAAGCTAGTATTTGGTCCTCTAAATGTTGAAGTATGTGCGGAGCTCACACTGGCTCCTTCTGGGGATGAGATCCTCCCTGTGAGGTCTCAAGAACTGCAAACCAATGCCCTCATACAAAACAAGCTTAAAAAATATTGCCTAATATTCCATTGGGCATGGAGTCTAATTAAGTCAAGGCTAAAACCTGTAAAAGAACATGCTTACAATCATTAAGGCCCAAAAAACTTAAACAACATAAATCTTCAAAAATTGGCCATCTGCTAGACCATCAAAATTGTTTCTCCTCCTCTGGGTTTGTTCATCATAGATCTGTAAAATTAGGTTGATTTGATCCTGTACCTCAAAGAGTTTAGGCATTTGACCTTATCTGGTAGATATGGATCAAATTTCATCCCCTTTCTGTACACTCTCATCCTTGGATGTTCTTCATGGGAGCCTTTGTACACCTGCTGAATAATCATGGTTGATGTGTACTTCTTTGTGTCATTTGTGGCCTGCACAACTAATATGAATGGTGAACCAATGTATTCTTGTGCGGGGGACACAGAGACATCATATGCTCCTTCATTTTTCTTAGAACATTCCACATCCAAGGAGGAGTCCCAAAACTGTGCACCCTCTTCCTTTGTCATCAGGCAAGTTTCCCTTTCAAGCTGTGTGGAGGCCACCTGGGTAGGCATCAGTATATCAAGACTGAGATGATCAGTATCAGCCTTCGGCATTGAGTTATGGCCTACCTTAGTGCCTAGTGGGCAACTGTGAGGAATTGTTACTTGAGCAGATAGAGGGACAAAAGATGATGGGGAGCTTTCCTCTCCCTTTTTGATCACTGTGTTGGGGATAATATCAGGCTGGTGAATTTGCAGATCTGCATAGTCATGGGAAAAAGGGTTGGCTTTAGGCTTAACTTCTTTGAGGATGGTAGGACCTGCTGCTATCTGCTTCTGCTGATAAGCTTGTTGTTCTGTAGGTACAACAAACTCATGAGCAGTGCCTTTAGATAGTGACTCTTCATAGGCAGCTCTGGTTAAGAAAGGGGCACTGCCCTTATCTTCCAAACCATGGACCTCCCCCTCCTCTTCAAACAGCTCTTCCTCCATGACTATAGTTTGAAAAAGGGTCTTCACCCTTTGGTCTTCGTTAGCATCTTTGCTTTCTTGCAAAATCTGCAACTCTCCTTTGCTCCTCTGTATGGATTTGGATTTGGTAGAGCAAAGGTACTAGAAGCTCCTACTTCCTCAGGATGCTGCTCAGCCTCTAATCTGGAAACTTTAGAGGCTAATGCCTATATCATCCTGGCCAATATATTGATCTTAAGATCTGAGGATGATGAGGACTCATCCCCCTGTCTTCTCCTTTCAGCATTATCTTCGAGCCTCTATGCAACTATGATGTTTGATTTTACTTCAAAGGCTGCATCTTGCATATCAACCAAAGAAGTACATCTTATTTCTCTTAACAGCAGGCAGAATAGAGAATCGAAGGCATTGGCATAAGTGAGCATAGCAGAAGTAGGAGTGGGTTTCACTTCATATGGTATTCTGTTGTACAAATGGTTGAATCTCTTGTTGAAATCAGACAGCAGCTCACCATTCTCCCTCTGCAAGTTCCCAAATTCAGTATAATAAAAGAGCAGATCTTTCTTATCCCCCCAGTGCTTTAGGAACACATCATCTAGGGCCTCAATGTCTGCAATAGACCTAGGGGGTAATTCTCTGAACCATTTTCTAGCCTCCCCATCTAGGCTTTGGACAAAAAACCTCATCCACACATCCTCTTCATTGATATCCAGGTTATCAACATAGCTATAAAAGGACTCAAGGTGCTCTTCAACTGTTACTCCTTCTGTACCAATAAACTTAGGCATATATTCTTAATAATCTCCTGCAGGCATGGCCTTCAAAGGGACAGGCAAGACCAAGGGTCCATACCTAGCAGCAACGATTCTTTCTATCTTTGTAAGAGCTTGCTGACCTACCATGACTGGGGTATATGAAAGGATACTGGTAGACTGAGTGGTATGGATCAATGAAAAGGATGACAGAGACAGAGGAATATGATGGACAACATGGATGCTTCTTTGGACTGAGATCCGAAAGGGAAATGAATGAACAAGGAGCTTTATGAATCTCTGAAGGTGATTTCTTCACTAGCAGAGATACATGGGACTTTTAAGGCTTACCTGATCCTGATGCTCCTTTCTGCAAATTTTTCTTCTACTTAACAATCTTCTCAGGATCAGGCACTGGTCAGCTGGTGATTTCTAAGGATTTCTGCGAGCACACCTCACAAACTGCGCCAGAACTGTAATGTGGAGTCGCCAAAGGTTGGTCTTCCTCAAGTTGAGTCACCAGATAGATGATTACAACCAGAAATGTGCCCAGACTTTGTCTATCATCAAAATTTGGAACTGTGTCGTCTCCTAGGGAAGCTGAGCTTCAATCTCCTCTCCCCGGCAATGACGCCAATTAATGTTATCACCCGAAGAAACTCTCCTAGGTTGTATCTCAGAGATGCTTGGGAACATTACAAAACTCAACAAAATGTTGGAAATGGATGAATGGAAGGAATGATGCTTGTTCAAGCCAGATAACCATTTCTACTATGCTTAACTCCAGACATGGGTGAACACCCCCAAACTACAAGGCTTTAGACCACCAACTACTCACAGTTTGAGGATTAGGTGAACATGGAGAATATTGACCACACCAGCATATGCACAGGACCCTGTGATGGTTGGCTGCAACTAGTAAAAAGGTCTGCAAATCTATTTCCTAATGCATAGACAAGATGACAGCTCTCTAGCACTAAATAAACAGAAACCTGCATAACACATTCAATGATACATACTATACTTCAACACAGAGGTGGGATGACAACCCCTCTAATGCTAAATATCAAGAGCACATGAACAAATGCAGAACAGGCACAACCTGGAATGGAATAGAAATGGAAAGTGAGCAATTAACAACAAAAGAAGCTTGTATTAGCTGAAAATGAAGACCAGACGCTGCAAGTATCAAAGTAGTTACAGTCTCCAGAAGTTGAACCTTACATCAAAACAACAACCATCAACCATCATCCTCGATTACATCTGTGTTCTGGGTATATATAGAGTTTGTTTACAAAAAATGATCTGCTATTCTATGTGTGGAGGGGTCATAATGGACCACCAACCACATTAGCTATCTAAAATGGGCCTCTGCCACAATCTGTTGCTTCAGTGAATGAATTTGACATTCTCTGGTACTCTGTTGTCCTTCTTGAGCAGGTGGGATGTTGTATGACAGAATGCTCCATAACTGTTGAATGAATTCAACTGCTCAAGGCATGTCCTTTTCGTTCTTTGTCCATTCTGTTCTTGAATGCAGTTTTTGAAGTAGTAATGCACCAGGTATAGGTAGTTGGCCACCTTCATCCTTCGGGAGCATAGAATGGCTATGGACGTGGATAGTCGGGACGGGCGGAGGAAGAAAATCGGTCGTTGGATTAAACGAATAAACGACAGGGATTTATCGGCGGGGGACATTAGGAGAAAGCAGGAACAAACAGTCCTAAGCCATTAGATCTTGCGCGGATAGATCCAACGGTTATCGGGGCGAAATGAACACAGAGCCTAATGGTCGAGAGAGTGGGTTTGGGCGATAGGCAATATTACCCGCACCGCTTATCGGAGGTGGGTGGTAAACGTACATGGGGAAACGATGCAATAAACGCACGACGCGTGGCAGTTGTGACGGGAGGGAAACCGCTTTCCCCGCGGGTTAAAGCGCGGGTAAGTTTCGGCAGCAGGGAAAGTGAATGACGTTGGATCACTTCGGTGGATGATCGGACGACGAAGATTGGTTTGTGGGGCGTGGGTCGTTGGATCATGGTGGAACTGATCCAACGGTGAAGGAGTAATCGGATTGGCGCTTTCCTTTGAAAACCTTGGGCCTTTGCGTTTGTCGATTTGCGATTAGACCGCGGACCCGATGAGGAATTAATTGTTTTTAAGGAATATCGCATCGACGGAAGTCAAGAGTTTTGGGCCTTATACACACATGATGTGATTTGTCGATAGCGATGAGGGAAAAGGGCTTATGAAAAGCGCATGGTCACACGATCACGGTCTCATCGGTTTAACTTTGCACCCGGGGACATGAGGGAAAGCGAGTTTGTACAGGGTTTTGGAGGAAAAACAAAGATACAGAGGGCTAAGAGAGTATGAGGAAGCTGAAGGAGAAGAAGGTAAATGACTGTTGTGAGCTCCCTTTTGGCATAAACACACGACCGAGCTAGTATTTGGTCCTCCAAATGCTGAAGTATGTAGCGGAGCTAACAGAAACTATAAAATTCTTGAACTTGACTCAGGGACATGGATACAATAATACTCCAATATATAGACATGGCAGACACATTTGGAATTCCTATTGTTGCAGTGCTCAAGTACGGTCATTCTTGAAATCTGGAAAAGCGAGAAGGAAAAATAGTAGAAAATCAAGAGTCGTCTTTTTCCACCTTTGCAAGTCGTCTTTGTCCACCAAGGTAGTTGCAAATTTCAGAGCTGAAAATATCATCGAATCAGCAAAGGGTTTGGTATCAAATGGAGCCAAAGAACCCATATTTTCTCCCAAATTTTGTTAATGTGGAAGCTGGAGGAGACCTTATTTTAGAAACCAGAGAAATGAAGGTCAACAACTATGAAAGTAGTAAAGGTCTCCCATACTGAACAAATTTCAATTACAAAAAGACCCAAAAAGTATCAATACCAAAACATTCAATCAACTTTGATCTCATAAAATTTCATGCCTTACAAGATAAATACATAAGCTACGACTGGAAAAACATACAAACAAAGTATATCAATTAATCTTTGATTGTTTGCTTTGAAGGCTTGGTTGGAAAAAGCAAAGAGATCACAAGAAATGCTCTGTAGATAGGTAGTTCGTTTTGTTTTGAAACTATCATATCAAACATATATAAACAATACATGGAAAGCAATTTGCTTCAATGGAAATTAAAGAGTGGAAAAAAAAACTCAAATTTATGATTACACATAAAGTTAAACAAATTAAAGAAATGAACTCGTTGGATATCTCCATAACATACTTAAAAATCACCTATGTTAACTAATGAAATTATTAACATAGATTCATAGCAACCCTGGATAAATTAAGTGTCAAAGCTGATCAAAATAAATAATTGAGTACAAACCTATATATGCCTTTGATTTATTAAATGCCCAACGAAATTAAATAATTGAGTACAAATCTCTCCACGCATAAAATATCTAGTGTAGATATATATTATCAATTTTATTTTTCATATCTTCTATTATTAAGTAGCTTTAGGAATACAAAAATTCAATATAGGCCTCTTTCCACTTATATTCAGTCTTTATCTGTTGTGAAATCCTTATCTACGTGACCATTCATAAGGCCCTCAGATATATTTTTTTGCTAGATTTTCATTTTTTGGCTCCACATAAAAATACACCCTACTCAAATTACTTTGCATATCCTTTATTTATCCTTAGATCCTTGGAACAATCTTTGTATCCTCGTGCAACATCAAACTCAAACATTGTACTAGTTCCGCAAATCCAGCGCAACATATCTTTCAACGCAATTTTGATAATAGCATTCCACTAGTAAGCATACCTTTCTTCCATGCAACCTACTTAAAGAAAAATTAAAAAGAAAAAAAATGAAGTAAAGTCTCCTTGATCGAACACCTGAACCTTTGTAAAGCTGGCAAACGATCAACATACAAGGTCAGATTTAATGTTCAATAATTGTGAAAGTTGGAGACGAAGCGTGAGAAGGTGGAGAAATATAAAATAAGGACAATGGCTCCACTTGTCTTAATATGCTCAGCCAGTAGTCCATGCCCTCACCGACCTGGAGATCAGTACTCCACAGAGTATTGGTATTTATGGCTAAATCATTTGAATCCATGGCAACACTCATGATATTTGGGTGGTCAAGAAGCCAATCAACTTCTGCACCATAAAATTGTTGCATGGGAGAATCAACTCGCAGGTTCGTTGAGTTGTTTAAGCTCTCATTGCTTATTATTGTTTCTCCTTTACAGTCTGGCTTCATCGATTGGGAGTAACAACTAACCATTTATTCCTTGTCACCATGGCTAATTGCAGGTACCCTTGAGGGGTTTTCCAAATGATTTCGATCATTACCGATAACTATTTGTAGATTTGTTGATAAAGATTGTCATTCAAGCTCATCCATGGTATTAATCTATAGACAACTATGATCAATTTATAGTTCTAAAGATTCAATACAATCAGAATGGAGCACAACTACGTTTGAATCAGTGTTGTTACTCTGATAATTTATAGTTCTAGTACACATGTTGTAGGAAGATGAGATTACTTCTCCTGAGTGTTTTGGCAAAACATAAACCGGATCACGAATCTCCCATGATGATGGCGCTCCTATGTCCTAATTACAGAGTGTTTGTGAGTTTACAGGATTCTAATTGTGGTATGTCATTTCTTATCTTGAAATGAAATGAAATGAAATTTTAACGTTCACAAGACTAGATATAGTCTATGTGACCAGATAGGATAATTGCAAGTACATTCATATACATAACAGTAACTTGGCATGTACTGGTGAGAGTCATAATTTTGCATACTTTCAGAATTTTCATGCTCTAGAATCCCAGGGGACTCAAGAGAGTTACATCAAATTCTTTTAAAAGTGAAGTATTCAAAATGACAATATTTCTATAGGTGGTTATGATAATTAAAAGGTAGTAATTTTATGTTGTCCACATCCATTTTGATATAAATTTGTTTGATTTGAAACCAATTCAAATTCAACTATCTTTAATCACCCTATAAGATACATGAAAATTGCCATAAAACCAATTCAAATCCAACAACCTATAATCAACTAATAGTACATAGTAGGGTAGATAAGGATGGTCGTAATTTCATGGCTGGGCTATTTTGAGCTTCAAAGTTTAGTGGGTAGTCGGGCCTATGAGAACTTTTATGATCCAGACAAAATACAAGTTTTGGATTCTTTAGCCATCATTTAAAATTCTAAAGAAATTAAAGCTGCATTAAAAATGTAATGGTGGGTTCTTGTGGAGGAAGTGGAGGAGGTGAGATGATGAGAGGGCTTGCAAAGAAACCTCAAAGATGTGAGGCAATTGGAACGGTGCCCCAATCTCTCGTAATAGTCGATGGACAAAAGAGAAATATGGACTTGGTCTTTACTCCTGTAATAGCCCTTGTGAAAATTCCATATAAAAATATATAAATACCATGGATGATGGGACATGTATTCCAAGCTGGATGGTGGGCAAGACATCCTAGGGGTTGTTCATTTGGTTGTTTATGGCTAAGGAAATTGGCAAAGGCAATGGCTAAGGCATTAAAGAGGCAAAAAGGTATATTGACACATTTATTTATGAAAACAATGGAAATTAGGAGAAAAGGAAGGTGAAAGGTCACATGTTGCATGTGAGGAGGAAATTGAAGGAAAATAATGGAAAATGAAGAAAATAGAGGCCTCATTAATAAAAAGGGTTATGAGGATCAATTGGCAAGATTTTGGCTCAAGACTTAGTCAGTTTAGCTTTGGAGCTCTCTCATTATTCTCTCTCTCATACTCTTGGATACTTAGAGTTTTCTTGGACCATGAAAGGGAATGAAGGCAAGAGGAAGCAAGGATCAAGCAAGGAAAGGCAGGATCACTCAGCTACAATAGGCTTCATTGTAGGTATCAACTTGCATGTGTATTTTCCTTGCTAGATTTGGCATGCATGGGATTAAATGTGTTTTTTTTCTACCTTGGCATGGGTCTTGCCAGGTGTGACAGTATTTTCAACCTAGCCTTGCCATTTCTTGATAGCTTTGATGAGATGGGTTCTCTCATGCGTTTTGTGGGGGATGGCCAGATTGGATTCGAAGCTGAGTGGGGTGGATCTCCGAATTGACAAACACAAGGTGGTAGTGGTCCCTAAACCAGACTGAGGATGCACGAAGCCACTGGCCTAGTAACCCCTGAACCAGACTTTGGGTTGTGGTAAAGCCAGATAGTGTACCTCAGTGGGCCTAGGAATCCTTGTTGGTGAATGGCAGGATATACGGTAAAGCCAAGAGGTGGATTTTCTCTCCGTTGGTCCAAGTGATTCTGAGATGGAATGCACGGTAAATCCTAGAGAGTATGTCTTGGTGTAAGGCCTAATGATCCCTGGATCAAACTGTGGATGCACAATAAAGCTTGAGAGACTGTGAGGCACTCAAATTCCTCAGTGTAGGCGGAGAACTCCGGTGGCATCCACATTGATTGGTGTTTTTTGATGTGTTCTATGAGTCCCACATTCATGCTTGGAATATGGCACGAGGCTGATTGGTTGAAGAGAGACTTGGCTCAACCAATCTATGGTCGGGTGGAACATGGTAGTCCCATCACCGGTTGGTTCATTGCATTTATTAATGATAAACTCATTCCCTTGATTTTCATGTGCAAATGTACTGATATATATATGGATTTTGATGGATGATATGTTTATTGTATTTATGTTCCTATTATGTTTTTTATATGCACATTTACCTTACAGGGTGTTACAACTGCTAGAAAATTATATATTATAGAGCAATGGAACACATAAAATATTGTAGAAATATAAACACAGAAAATGCGTAAAACAAGAGAGACAAAGATATACGTGGTTCACCCAGTTTGGGCTACGTCCACGGAGAAACAACCAACCCTTCTTTTATTATATTATCCAGCAAACTGAAGATTTACAACCTACAGCAGATCTGTTGTAACTCCTTCTCCACTCTCAATCTCCTCTCCTTTCCTCACTCAGAATATAGATCTATATAGACGCAATACAATTCCCTCATATATAGTGAGGGGTTGCCTTCTAGGGAAAAAAACCCTAAATTAAACATAACTTCTACTGTCAGATCTTCGCCTAATGAACGACCCAGATTGACTACGAAATTACAACATTTTACAAGGAAATTTTACGTCTATTCTTAGCTTTGGGGGCACCGCCCTCGATCCCCTGGACCCCCCTTGGAACGAATATTTTACAGGTGGCGTTGTCGCCCCATTACGAATTGGGGTCCAATGCGGTGATACCTTTGAATAGAGAAGATAATCAGGCTTCACCCCCAACAATCTCCCACTTGGAGACTGATTATAGCAACTCCACCGCTGCTTCATTTGTTGGAAAATGACTCCACTTCTGACCTGGCTATTTCTCATCTCATTCATCATACTTGAAGACCAATTGAAATCGAGAAGATTCTCAGTTTCTCCCTGGTTACAACTTTTGTTATCATATCTACAAGATTCTAGCTAGTGTCTATCTTTTCTAGCTTCAACTGTCCATCTTTTCTTTCATGGCTTGCTCCCACTTCTTCCTGGTTTCTACCTACACTACTTCTTCATAACATTCTGGTTCACCAGAATCAGTCAACAATACATAATATAATGAAGGAGAGTATCGTTGAACGGGGTCTACTTATCCTGGTAGATCTTCTAACACCACTTTCAGGTGTTTGAAGTGCTTGTTGCTGTTGTGGTTGTTGTTTTGGTTGTTGATCATTATGATTTTCAGGCACCATCACTTTTTTTGTGATCTCGTCAAGCACTGTGTATTCTCTGTTTTCCTTTTCTTGTTTCTTTTCCTGTAGCTGATCCTTATACAAAACCTTTTCATTGAATATTACATCTCTACTCTTAATAATTTTGTGCTTTTCATAGTCATATAAGCGATAACCAAAATCATTAACACCATTTCCAATAAAGGTACATCTCTTTGATTTTGCCTCAAGATTTTTTCTATTTTCTTTATTAATATGGACAAAGGCTTCACAACCAAAAGTCTTTAAAAAAGAGTAGTTTACCTTTTTACCTATCCATGCCTCCTCTGGAATACCACCATCCAAGGAACTTGAAGGCCCTCTGTTTATTAGATAAACAACAATATTTACAACATCTACCCAAAATTGTAAAGGCAATCCTGCATGCAATCTCATGCACCTTGCACGCTCCATGATTGTCCTGTTCATCCTTTCTGACACACCATTTTCTTGTGGTGTTCCTGGAACTATTTTCTCTCTACGAATTCCATTCTCAGAACAGTACCTATCAAACTCTTTGCTGCAATATTCACCTCCATTGTCTGATCTGAGACACTTCAGCCTTTTTCCTGTCTCATTTTCAACCAAAGCTTTCCATTTATTAAAAGTATCAAATACATCAGATTTATTTCGAATACAACAAATCCAGGTTTTTTCTGGTTGCATCATCAATAAAAGTAACATAATAATTAGAGCCACCAAGAGATGATACCTGAGTAGGTCCCCATACATCGGTACGCACAAGCTCTAATTTTTCGCTCTTATTTTCTTTCCCAACTCTAAGGAATCTGACTTTCTTTTGTTTTCCATAAACACAATTCTCACAGAATTTTAAATCAACATGCTTCAAACCTGGCAACAAATTTCTTGAGTGAAGAATCTGCATCCCCTTCTCACTCATGTGCCCGAGCCTATGATGCCACAATGTCATATCTTCTCCTGTAGAGGTTAAAGCATTCACAGAATTAGAAATACCATTGCATAAATACAATGTACCAACCTTTCCTCCTTTCGACATTACTAGGGATCCTTTAGTGACCTTCTAGGTTTTATCTGTGAAAGTAGTTACGCAACCTTCACCTCCCAACTGCCCTGTTGAAATCAGATTTTTCTTCAGATCTGGAACATGCCTTACCTCCTTCAATAGCCATTGATTTCCATTTTGTTGTTTTATGAAAACTGTACCCATTCCAACGATTTTACAGGGTTTATCATCACCCAATCAAACCCGTCCAAAATCTCCTTGAACATAATCATGAAAATGTTTCTTATCAGGTGTGCATGGAATGAGGCCCCTGAATCTACCACCCAGGCATCAATAATATTTTCTAGTGAAATAATCAAAGCATCTTGCAACACATCACCTGTTACATTCGCTTCATGATTAGTTTCTTGTTGCGCGTCTCCTTATTTTCCCTTCCGAGACTTGCAGTCTTTCTTCAAGTGTCCTTTCTTCCCGCATTTCCAGCACACTATCCTCGATCTGGACTTGGATCTGCCTTTTCTTGACTTAATGCGATATCTTGGGCTCTTCCCTCTTTCCATTTTTCTTCCCCTAGTCTCTGCAGTCAAAGAATTACCTAATGTCTCACCAGAGCTTTCCGTTGCATTTCCTCGCTAAGGATTGCACCGACAACATCATCAAACTTTAAAGTACTAGATCCAGAGATAGAGTTACTAATGGCCATAACTAAACCATTCCAAATTTCTGCAATGAGCACAGAAATAACAGAGCCCTAACTTCATCATCAAAATTTAACCCTACAGAACTTAACTAACTTGTAATTGTATTAAAAGCATTTAAATGATCTGCAACAGATCCACCTTCTAACATCTTCATATTAAATAAACACTTCATAAGAAATACCTTATTTGAGGTCGAGGGTTTTTCATATAGTTTGGCCAATGTCGACATTAAACCCTCTGTTGTCGTTTCCTTCAACCGTATTGTTCCAAGTGCCTTTCTGTCGAGAATATTCCATTCTTTGTATGTCACACTCGTCGACTTCTTTGTCTTTCCGCTCAATGGTAGGTACAGATCTCTCTGATACAGATAATCTTCCATCTGCATCTTCCACAACTGGTAGTTTTGGCCGTTGAATTTTTCGACCCTAAACCTACCATCTTTTGCCATTGCTCCCACCCGAACCAAGAACCCTTCTCTCCAGCGAGTTTACCAGCCAAATAGACCATCGGCTCTTATACCAATTGTTAGAAAATTATATATTACAGAGCAATGGAACACATAAAATATTGCAGAAATATAAACATAGAAAATGCATAAAACAAAAGAGACACAAATATACGTGGTTCACCCAGTTTGGGCTACGTCCACGAAGAAACAGCCAGTCCTTCTTTTATTATATTATCCAGCAAACTGAAGAGATACAACCTACAACAGATCCACTGTAACTCCCTCTTCACTCTCAATCTCCTCTCTTTCCTCACTCAGAATATAGATCTATATAGACGCAATATAATTCCCTCATATATAGCGAGGGGTTGCCTTCTAGGGCAAAAAACCTTAAATTAAACATAACTTCTACCGTCAGATCTCTGCCTAATGAATGACCCAGTTTGACTACGAAATTACAACATTTTACAAGGCAATTTTACATCTATTCTTAGCTTCAGGGGCGCTACCCCGATCCCCCCGTTAGGGGGGGGGCTCCCAAAAGGTTGCAGCTGCCCCACCCGGACCCCCCTTGTAGCGAATATTTTACGGGCGGCGTTGCCGCCCCATTACGAACTGGGGTCCAATGCAGTGATACCTTTGAATACATAATATAATCAGGCTCCACACCTCCATTCTTTCTATCAAACTGGATAAGGTTCTAAAAATATGAGATTAGAAGCAAGAAAAACAAACTTGTTTGAGGGAAGAAAATAGTATGTTGTGAAAAGTTATTGAAAAACTTTCTTCTCCCTATCTATGATTGTTGGTTTGTCTTAACATTTTCCTATGCCATCTCTTAATCAAATCATTTGACATTCCTCTTCAGTTACTCCGCATGCACTATATGTATATCGATTTTGATTTGGAAATCTCAGACGTCCAACGTCGTAGAGTAAAATTAACAGTTGAATTTGTTATGTCTTTGATCTTGCTCCATGTTCATTAAAATATACAGATTATGTAATTGAAATAAAAATAAGGATACCTCTCAACCTAAGAAAATATTAATTTCCTTTTCCATCAAGTTAACTTCATTTTTGAAAATATTGAAAGGCACTTAGAAGGCACATATTTAGCCAAAAGCCCTATAATGTCATAAGAGGAACTCCCTCCAATTTTAATTGAGATTTGGTTTAGATTCTTTGCAACTCATTTTTTCCTTCGTAGCTTGTTAACACTATAAATACTCGTTAATTGAGTTTGCTTTAGTGTATTTGCATGTAATGGCTTCTTTGGTTGTGTAACACATTATAGTACAAAACATCAGTATATCTATTACACTCTCTTACAATAAATTCTATTTTAGTGTCTACGAGTACTTAGATTTATACGTGCACAAATTTGTCTTGAAATATACAATATTCATGTGAATCTATTTCTTGGTGTATATATATTTTTAATCCACAATTCTTGGAAGTGCACATCAAAGGAAACACCTTTGAATAGAAACATGTGTTTTTTTTAACAAACAAACAAAAAACATGCCTGTCAATTTCTAGGCCTGCTTGGAGTAGTTGTTGATATACGCAATCCCTTGCTCTAAGATAAATGATTGCATTTCTGGGGTTTTTGTTGCATTGAGATAGTGCTAATGGGATGGCTTGGTTGTTTTCAAGGTAATATTGCAGGGATAATGGGATGCCCTTTCAAGCTTTCAGAGGATGGCATAGAGCTTCTTTTGCAACTAATCATTTAGGTAAAGCACAAAGAGTATATATCAAAAGCATCCAACTATACAATGTTTATGAGAGTTGTACTTGTAAAAAGGGAGTTCCATTTTTCAGCTCTTCATTACTTATTCCAACACAAAGTGAACTCCATTTTGTAGGATGGCATAAGTTATTTCTTAGTTCTCTAGTATGGGATTAAGTGCCACTTTTCACACAAAGTTATGATCATATAAGTTGTTTCCAGTAATTCCTAATAATGTGTCAAAGTATTGGCCACAATTGATCCAGAAGATGATGCAAAGGATCTAGCAGTGGTAATAAGCAATAAACATAAAGACGATGAAAGCCTCCCAAGGCCAAAACAATGCTCCTCAGTTGCCCCGACTGGGAAGCATACATAACCTCTTCAGGCCAATGCTTGGTACAAATTCCTTCCCATAGTGCCTCCTCTTCGGCAACGTGCTTCCAATTACGGCTCACACAGGCAGCAATCGCTAGAGACTTAGAATCCAAATACTTCAACACCTTGAACAACACGTCCTTGGAACAAGACTTAATGTAACCACCATCGTGTTATTCCCACCTCATTTTCTTCACCTTAATCTCCTTCCCTTGATGAATCCAAGGAAGAGGAAGGTGTTGCTTGTGCTCAACTGCATCAGACTCTACGTAGGGCAAATGCTAGTTGAATACTCAACAACAGTCATTAACTCCCCGCCTCGAAAGGTGGTCGTACTTCGTGCAACAGGATACATCGGACTTGATAAAATTTTACACGTGTTGAATTATGATGGGAGAGAACAACAAAAATGGAGTGAGGGGATTGGTTGAGCTAAATAGTGTTTTCCTAACCAACTTAATAGAGAAAACACCTTTCGATGTAATCAGTGAATTCAATATTTATTTTCTATAAAATGATATTATTAGTTTTTCTCACTCTATGTGTGAATATGATGATGTTATCTTCTATGTATAGTAGTTATTTTATGGAAGGCGCTTCATTCTTAAGTTAGAAGGTTTAAGACAACCACTTCTAGTTTACCTCTTATTGGAAACTGCTTTTTTATAATGTATATTTGTCATCTCCATACCAATTATTTTTAAAATATGTTTTCTCATTCCTAAGACACATCATATATGAGATGTATGCATTAATGTAACCTTCTAGATGTCCCTACCATTGGATGCATACGATCAATATTAATGGTTCCTTTCTTGCGAGGTTTGTCTCATCAATTTACTCTTCCATTCCTCATCAAATGTAATAATTTGTATACCAAATTTCTAGAGATTTTGTTGTGACAATATCCTAATTGGTTTCTATTCCCTTTTCTTCTATTGTAAAATAAAGCCCACATTTGATCTTATTTTTTTCATCAAAGAAAAACCCATTTCTTTTTTGTATTAAAAAAGTAGTTACATCTTTCTATATTCACCAAATAAATAAACCAAGTATATGTAGCATTTAATAACCATTTTCCCACCCAAAAAGAGTCAATCAACTTCCATAGTAGCCAAACAAAAATCTAACAAAATTACTAGTAGCATAACCCATATAACATAAGTCAACTAAAAATAGGGAGGTAATTAACTATCTCGTAATACCCCAAAATTTCAAAAATCACAAAATAATAGTCCACCAATGGTCTGTTGTAAAAGATAAATAAGGACAAACTAAACCAAAGGAAAACTTCCTCATGACTCTTCAACTTCTATGACCTATGAGTTTCCATATAACTTTTCACATTCTAGATATAACTCTTTACATTCCACACATGTCTCTTGGACTTCATTATATTTACAAAAGACAAATTTCATATAGGATGATGGCTATTGTCGATGGTGCTATATGCTGCCAACAACTAGGGGGTCTCCTTGGTGCGAAGTCCCAATTAAACCTCACGTCGTTTGGGATAGGAGCCCCATCTAATATGTGGGCCCAGTTTCCACCATGAATGTTTTTCTCTTGGCTACCAAATGAAAAGATGTTAGAGTGAGTACAAGAATGAAATGCCTAGATAATGAAACTAAGTCATCCCAAGATTAACAAATTGAAGAAAGAGGTACAAGAAAGTCACAACAATGCTAATAAGAGGTATGTCATGAGAAGGATCAATGAGCCAAAAACCAATCAGACATACATGAACAAGAACATGCCAGAGGTTAATTGCAAATTAGTTCATAATAGATCACTGACATGGCATGGAATAAGTAAGCATAGATTTGAAAGAAAACATACATGCAACAACTACATACCAGCATATTAGTCTATTGTAGCTCCCAGAGACAACCTTGGATTGGTTACAAGACCAGTGCCTGGGCACATCTATATTGTTGTGTCTCAAATGATTTCAGGAAACTGGAGACATCACTTATGTTCTATAGATACACATACACATAGACACACACACACATATATAGGAGATGGATTGGTTCATTTATCCAAAGAAATAAGACATGGATTTTTGGTACTTCTTCACGGGTTCAAATCTCAGAAATAAGCATAAAAATAGTGGAGGCCGAGTGTTTCAAGGTCTTATAGCTTAACAAGATTTTGCAGAGTAGATGAGAGAGGATAAAGAGAAGGGGCAACTCATGACATAGAGCATAAGGCTTCAAACATTCTACACTTGACACATAGAGCTTGAGGCATTAAGGATTTCTATACTTATTTGAGCTACAAGCATAAATAATGAATGAAGGAGGATCTTAAAGCTATGATTCATGTGTTGCAAATTAAAGATATAATTTCAATAGTACACACAGGCATATTCATAAACAATGTTGAGACAAATGAATCTGTGAAACAGTTACAGGCATTTGCATTAACATATATATACTAATGAATCTGTGAGGGAGCTTGAAATATTTCCAGCAACTATAATTGCATGAATTCAGGGAAGACGCATGAACACAAAAAATGAGTTTTACAAAGAGAACACATATTGCAATACTTGAAGGGGGAATCACCACTATTTCCTTAATATTCTAAAAAAGATATGTATTATGAAGAGATCCCGTCTGAAAATAGCATGCAATGTTTTCTATAGAATTTCTGAACCTTTTAAAAGTCTTATGTTTCCCTATTTATATGGAGAGGGGAGCAAGAACATACATTACAGTAAAAACATCTATGGTCTAGATTCAGCTGTAGAGTCGACAAGTTGTATCAGTCATGAATGGCTCTGTGACCCAAAAATATTACAAAATTAAATGCCTCATTGGAAGGAAGGCATGTTACAGGATAAAAACAAGTAAATAACCAAACAAAAAAGTAAATGGAAGTCTCTGTGTCCATCCTGTGATCGCCTCTGCCTCAGGCTATAATTTGTCCACGATATGGCCTCCTGTTTTACTCAATCGACCTCGTCGCTTTTGCCTTTACTGCTAGGATGCCTCGTTCTGTGAAGCAGGGTTTAGGTCAACTGTAAGTGCCCTTCTTGGCGGTCTTTTGCTATGTAGAGGCATGGGGCTCCATGCTGAGCCATTAATGTTCCTGAGTCTCGTGTACTGCTCCGATGTTGTGCCATGATCCATTTAAGTCTTCTAGTTGCCGACCCATCTGCCCATTAAACCTCTGTATTGCATTGTCGGTGCCTTGATGTAGTGGATGATATGCATTCTAGTGAAGCAGTGCAGTCTCACAGGTGTGGGATTTTTTCCTCTAAAATAAGCGAAACATGCCTTTTTTTATTTCCCCCTTAGCCTCCCTTTATTATAGCCCCTCATGTGGCTTTCCTCATATGGACAAGGGCTGGAACCAGGGGCTTAGCCCTCGGGCGTTAAGGCCTTCAGACCCGTGTCTGGGAGCCTTTTCCTTTGTATTGAAAAATCCTGCATATTGGTGCTTTACAATTTTTTTTCCTTAAGCTTCTTCCCTAGACACTTGCGATCGTCGATCTGTGGGATCGGGCCCACCTAAGATATTGAAATCACACTACAGGAGAGGGGGACCCTTTACCTTTTTCCTTAGTGTGGGCTGACAGTCCGGACGCGAGATCCTTATAGATCACATTGTCATAACTTATTGCATTTGGGGGGGGGGGCTTTTCCCTTTGTTACTTGGAATCCTGCATCCCGACGCTTTATGGCCTTTTACCTTTAGATTTTCCCGTTAACAGTTGTGATCATCGATCTACGGGGTGACGTCATTACTGTCACGTGTCAACCTATTAGTGGTGACACGTGGTACTCGAGAATGGCCCCATTTCACCCTTGAAAATGCTGAAACTGAGTGACATGTGTCTCCGATATGGCCATGTCACCCTCCATACTGCCACATGGAGGAGAGAGAAAGGGGGTCGTCCTCCTTGGTTTGGTAGGAATTTCCTTTGTTAATGAATTTCAGCCTTTCCCAGAACTTTTACAATATACCGCAGAATCGGCACCCGCATGGTCTTGGAATGAAAACCCCGCCGATCCGCCGATATTGTTGGATGTGGGATGGCAAGAGTGCGGGATTGGGCCACATGGAGTAGAGAGAAGGGGGTGACTTGCTCTTGTTTTGTTCTACATTCCCTTTGCTAAACTTTTTCTGCCTCCCTCAGTGATGCTACATTGTATTGCAGAATCAATCCTGGCAAGGTCTTTTAAGTTTAGAACCCATCGATCCGCTGATATGCCGAGCTGCAGGACTGCGGGGTCACTAGGATACAAGATGAGGGATTGCGGGAGTACGGGATTGTACCACGTGGAGGATAGAGAGAGGGGGTCGCTCACCTTGGTTTTTTCATGCTTTCCTTTGTTAACCTTTTGCGGCCCTCCCCTAACGATTTCACATTATATCACAAGATCGGCCCTCGCAAGTTTTGGAGTTTTTTGTGACTGCGGGACTACTGTGATAGCCATTTTGAGGGATGTGGGATTACCCTCATACTTAGCCATTTTCTAGGTTTTCGAGGCTTTCCCAGGAAATCTTCAACAAACTGTAACTTTTGATCTAGGAGTCCTTTTTTGGACTTCTATATACCTTTAGAAAGCTCTTTCTGAGCACTAGGCATTGGAGGGGTCTGATCAAGCTCTAAGATCTTTTGTGGCCTGGGAAAGTGGCTCCAAACTTCACTCCTCCTGGGTAACCTTGACCAATTGAAACCCACAATGCAGGGAGTGACAACATTGGCTCTGACTGGGGACAGTGCCTTGCTGGCAAGGTGCTAAAGACCTGCAGACTAGTAGTTTTTCCTTCCATTGGGCATGGAGTCATTCTTAAACAAATACAATTATGTGAAAAAAGGAAATTTTAAATAATAAACTGAAAATTTCAAATAACAATTTCGACACTCACACCAAATATTTACAATGAGCAAGAGACAAATATCTCTAATTTTTTAAAATAAAATTTTAGGAACTGACCATTTACAGGCAGTTCCATCAGTTCACCATCCAAGTTTTCCAGCATGTATGTGTTATTTCCCCTTTCTTCTGTAATGTTGAATGGTTTGAACCATAGTGGATCAAACTCACATGCTTGCCTTTGTCTTCTCATCGGACATCCCACCTGAGAACTAAATCTCCTTGCTGAAGAGGTATTTCCTTAGCCTTCTTGTCAAACAGAGATTTCATTCTTTGCTAGTAGTCTGACAATTTGGTCCTCGCTTTCTGTTCTTGTGAAGCTCCACCAATTGATTTATCCTTCAAGTCAAGGTGCTTGACTCTTCCTAGGTTTCTTGTAGAAACTTAACTACTGGTGTTGGGTCTCAAAAATGTCATATTTTCATCCACATTTTTCTTCACTATTCCTTACATTTCATCATCCCATTAACCTTTTATCATATCATTTTCATAAATACATTTGGGTTTCACCTTCTTATTTTCCATTTTATTCATTTTTGT
>APFE030531300.1:47755-59987 GCA_000404065.3 Pinus taeda | reverse complement strand
TTTATGAATGCTGGGGTGTCATTTCCAAATGAGACCTTCTTTTCCTTTTCTAAGGCACTATATGACTGAAGTTTTTCCTTATCACCTGTCATATGTTTCGAGCATCCACTGTCGATGTACCACTGATTTTCCTGTCCTTCTTCTTATAATGCTATCCCACATCTTTCTGGTTGTGGTTCTTTCTTTCTCCATGGTTTGGGATTAAATGAAGCTTGCTCCTTCTAATTTTTTTGCCAAAACCTACTCCTGCATTCAGAGTCTTCATGACCGAAGTTGTTACAAATAGAACATTCTATTTCATTTTCAAGAGCAGAAAAGTTATTGTAGGTCCTTTTCATTATCCCAGTCATACTCCTTTGTTTTTGAGCTTCCCTATTCATTATGGTCTTGTAGGCAACACATTGAGTAGCTTTGTGACCAAAGTCATGACAAGAGAACATTGGCCATTGAAGAAATTCCTGTGATTATCAAACCTACCAACCAAATTATTGTAGTTTCTATTGACATCCATTCTTGAGGCAAATTGTGAATTATTTACCTGAGGTTGGTTGAAGCTTTTGTTCATCCTTGAAGTTGATTTCCCTCGATTTACTTGGTAATCCTTGTTCATTCTTGAAGCAAATTGTCCCTGATTTACCTGGTGATCCCCATTATGCTTTTGTTGTCGATTGTCAACCTGTTCATTTTTCCTTGCTACATCAAGATAACTTTGGAGGTGGATGGCTTCTGTGATTTCTTATGTTCTTGAGACGCTTCTTTAGAATATCCAAGACCTTTCTTGATTAGATGAGAACGCTGCACTTTGATAATTTCATCTAAAGTTTCAGATCCTTTAGCAAATCTAAGATTGAGGGCTTTTGTTTTCTCAATTTCTTTTCTAAGTCCCACAATTTCACATTCTAACTCTTCATTGTGTTTATCTCTTTCAGCAAGTTGGAATGTCAGAGTATCTATGATCATATTCTTTTCTTCTAAACAAATTGTAAGTTTAGAAATTTCTTCATAAATACCTTCTTCATTTATAGCATCCAAGAAATCATCATCTTCAAAGGCCATCAAAAGTCTATCATCATTACCTTGTTCATCTTCATCACTATTTGAAAGTCCATCACTCTCTTCATGAGTATAATAGCTCTTTTTATTTACATTTAGTTTTCTGTTCCATATAACAGGTTCCTTACCTTTGTCTAGTTTATCTTTATGAGGACACTTTGCAGCATAGTGACCGACTCTTCCACAAGCAAAGCATTTAAAAGGCAGCTTACCTCTGAATCTTCCAGTTCCCCATTGAAGGTTCTTGAAAAAGTTTGATTCTTCCTCTTCTTCAGACATATGTCCTGACTCATTGCAATCTCCTTTTCCTGAGGCTTTGAATGTGGGTTATCCCCTGTCTGATGGTACCCCTTTTCTCATTTCGTAAGCAGCTAGAATTCCGTGCAGCTGAGACATGGTAAGGCTCTGTAGATTCTGCTTTTCTTCTATGGAAAAAACTTTTGAATCAAACTTAGAAGACAAAGATCTTAGAACCTTTTCAACCAAAACAACTTCTTTTATTTCTTCACCCAAGTTTTTCATACAATTTACAATCTCATCTATACGTAGGAAATAGTTAGCCACACTTTCATCATTGTACATTTTCAGATTTTCATATTGAATTCTAAGAGTTTGTAGTTTTGCTCGTTTTACCTAATCATCTCCTTCATAGCTCAGAACGATCTCGTCCCATATTTCTTTTGTGGTTATGAGCTGCATAACCTTGACGAATTCTGATTGTGATAGACTCCCTAATAGAGTATTGATAGCCTTTGTATTTGTTTCATACTACTTCTTACCAGCCGTATCTGTAGGAGTTGCTGATGGAAATGTGTATCATGTTTCCACAATATCCCAAACTTCTGTACCAAGAGATTGAAGATAGGTTGTGATTCTTACCTTCCAATAAACGAATTTGCTCCCATCAAAAATTGGTGGCCTGATGGATGCCTCTCTCTCGTAGTTGCTCATGATGATAGATCTTCCTTCAAGCGGTCAAGCTTCTTTTGAAGGACCTGCAATAATACCAATTGTTGAAAATAATACTGAGAGGGCGGGGTGAATCAGTATTATTAGGTCAATTATTTTTCAATTCATACACATATTTGTATACGCTAATTAGGTTAGTGAAACCAGCATATATACGCAACTTCAGTTAAGGAAACTAGCATATAACTTATAATTAATTATTCTTTAGATGATGATTTCAAAATCATATAGACATTAACCAAGAACAGAAAAGTAATGTAGACATTCACACACAAGAACACAAGATATAAGGTGGAAACCCAATGTGGGTGAAAACCACTTGCTGCAATTTATCTCTATCTTCTTTCAATTAGAAACTTCTTTTTACAATGATTTCGTACTGGTGCAGTCTTATACCAGTACGCAGGCTGCAACTTATAGAAGGCTACAACCTTCTCCCGTTTTCCAACTTCTCCTAGAAGGGAGCTACAACCCTCTTAGCTCTTGTACTAGCTGAGGTACTAGTACGTAGGCGCAGACCTACAGAAGGCTACAACCTTCTCTTTCTTCCAGGGACCACATTTCATAAATTTTCAGACTGGATCCATGAGTATCATTAATCAAACATCAAGTGTATCTGCATCAATCAATCTCCTTTGTACAAACCAAAATAGAATCAACAAAACACTTCTGAGAATGTTGTAACTAGAAAACAGTAATAGTAACCAGACACCAATTCTGAACCTAGAACACTGCAGCAACAAACAGAAGCAACTAAATCATATTTCATGAGATGTACGCTACTTCAAAATGAGAAACCTGCGTACATACGCATCTATCTCAAGACCAACCAGCATATACGTTGTCTTCTCTCGCTGAACTTGCATGTATATGCACCTCTGATGTGCCGAATCTGCGTACAAATCTATAAAAGATAATTTACCGCATTTCACTTATTCAAACATCAGTTATACCTAGATTATCAGATTTATAGATCTAATCATGCACCAATTATAACATATCAAGAATCACGCAATGATACTACTATTCAAGCCTTAAAATATTGATCCCTCAATAGAACTTATCCATGTTTTAGCGCTCAGGTTCCTCCTTGGTTCAAATCCAGCAATGCAACTTAAACCAATCACCAGTTTTCTAGATCTTGCTCCACTTAAGATATTCAATACTTTCGTCAATACCCTTGCCAAATGATCTCCTTCCCCTTTTATAGTCTTAGGCCTTACTCAAACCATGGTCCAAAACCATTCAGAACCAATACTAGGGACCCAATACTTGGGTTCAACACTTTGGATGCAATACCAAGGACCAAAACCATAGGTTCAAATATGTTGGACTAAATACCATGGACCAAACATAAATTTTCCACCTGTATGCGCTTTTCTTTGCATGAAAGTGTGTGCATACATATACGCGCCTTTTTCTCGATGATCCCACGTGTATACGCGACTTTACTAAGAGGAACCTGCATATACCTTATTTTCTTTCATTCTGAGTGCCTGAGCTATGATCTGCCATTTGAGTGAGTTGCCATCAAGGACAACACCTATGTCATAATGCCAACATTTGGTGACACCACCTTTGGTGACATTTAGTTTTTGGTGAAATAGGCTATGGTTTGTCACCATTGCTCATATGAATGGTGACGGTCACTATCCGTCATTATAAATCATTATTGGTGATGGACTTTGTATGTCACTACAACACCCATACTTTTGGCGACGCCACCTTTGGTGATGTTCAGTTTTTGGTGATCAATTCTCTTTTGACAGTCACCAATAAGCTTATGGTGACATTTTTCTCCCCTCACCAATGTCCTTTTTTCTTGTATTTATTGGGCTACACTTTTTTCGTTATCCATGTTTCTTATGATAGGTGGCACTGACTTGTTTGGGAATAACATACAAACCCTAAGGACATCCCCCTGAGACTGCAATGCCACTATTCCATCCAAGGGTATTTTGCTTACATATGTATGGAAAGAATCACATGTAGAAATTGCAGCTTAACATAGAAATCTAATGTGCACACATAAAAGAAGAAGGAACTCATAAAGGCACGACAAGAAGACAATAAGACTTGATAAGGGAGTTCGTCCAACTCGAACTATGTCTCCGAGACCTGCTCAATCAATGGGGAGGCCTTCATATATTAAATGGCATGAAAAGAAGAGAATAAATTCATCTTTACATAAAAAGAGGCTATACCTCCATTACGGACAATGGTTGTGAAATGGAGATCTCAGATGGAGAAATGGACGGCACCAATGCATCTGTGGCGTTGAGAGGGGCATAAACCATATAAAACTTGTCCCAAGGCACTATTAGCCACTTGAAAGCTCTCCTGCCAAATGAACTGTGTGCTAAAAAATCCTCCTCCCCATACACTACTGCATGCCTTAGGCTTTATAGCACAATTTCTCTTAAAAATCTGAGTTGTTTTGTTTATAATAGAGGCCATTTAGATGGAAGGGTCGGCGGGTGCAACAAACATTAATAATAGGCCTTTTCCCATTTGGACCGATAATACATGGAAACATAAGAAAATCTGGCCAAAATCCTTTAGGCCAAACCTCAAATTCCATTAAATCAGGCTTATAAACCCATTGGGTCCGACCCCCATATCGCAATCGGCATATCGCTCATTCAATGGCCCTTTATCCTGGGGATCCAACGATCACCGATTGTCGATCACCGATCACCGACCGCCGATACCGGCATATCGCATCAGCCTGATCAGATTGGCATATCACATCACCATAGCTCATGGGTCCTGGTCCTTGGTCTTGTCAATCGTCGATCAGTCGATCGCTCCGATCGTCGATCGTGATCGCAAGTCGGCTCTGCCTGGTTCCGACCACTCCATCCCAATATCACCGATTACCTACCTCAATTGCGATTTAGCTGGAGATTGTTGATCGAGGGTTCTGCTACTGCTTCATAAGTCCGCCCCTCTAGACCCTCTAATTGTGATTTGCCTTCATAAGGCTAAAGACCCATTTTTATAAGAAAAAGCCTTATTTTCCAAAGGAACTAAGGCAAACTCTTTCTACCACAACTTCATCATCTGGACTCGGATTGAAGTGTCGTTCACACCGTTGGAATCAGGGTGACTGTTATAGACATATTTGGGCACTGCAACCCCAATCACATATGTCCATAAATTAAGGGCTTCTAAGTCCCTAAAAGTGTTGTTTCATGCCCTAAAGGAACAAGGTCAGCTGATTACATCATCTCCCAGAAGTTCTCCACAGAAAACGGCTCAGAACTGGTCAAAACTGGACCATACAGATTGCTTAGTGCTAAGGGTGTGATGCATCTCACCTCCTCAATGCAAAAAGTGTGATGCATACTAGAAAGCCCTTCTGTAGGGTGTGATGGGCGAGAGTAGACAAATGGAAGAGACAGTTTGCAAGGTGGATGATCATGGAATCTTCCAGAAACTTCTCCTGTGACACTTGCCTCCCTAAATTCGCCCAAGGATGAGTAAGAGATCATCAATCTCCAAGTGTAATCAAGAAATATTAGAGAGAAGACACTAATCAAAATCCCAGAAGCTGACTCACCCCCCTTGCAGTCATCTATATATGGATCCCTTATCCCAGAGATCTAGAGGCTGGAATCTTGTATCTTGTAAGGAAGTGTTGTTGGTTTCCTAGTGGAACATCATAGTGTTTGGTGATCTAAGCTTTTCATGAGGTGAAGAAGGGCTTTCATGCTGGGAGGATGAAGCTGGGTCAGATCAATGAGTTTTAATCCTCTCTTCTAATCTTTCAATCAATAAAGTTATTCAAGTTTTCCTCCACTTTCTTGTATGAATGATAATATGTGCATTTGTGTGGTCAATATATATCTGGTCCTATATTGTTTATGATTGTAGATCTCTGCACTTCGAAGGCATTGTGCTGCTTTGACTTTACAGGTACTCTTTGAAGCGGAGTGGTCAAGGAAAGAGCGGCAAAGATCTGTTAGATAGGAGAAGGAACAAGCAAGGAACCGAGCGAAAGATTGAGGTTGGTATTCTTTGCTCCTCTCCTATCTGCTTATCGTAAAGGAAAACGAAAGTAACTTTAATCTATTTGTTTCTAAGATAGCTACCAGTCTTAGTGGGACTAGCAGCTCTGCATAGACACTAGATTTCTCGATAAGAAAATGGCGACTCTGCTGGGGAGCGAATAGCTTGTTTGCTTGTCTATATTTGTTTGCTTTATAAACTTACAGATGGAGCCTAAAGTCAAGCCAGCTAGCCTTCGAACTGCATTTTCTATGCAAGTGCAAAGTAGATCAATGCTGCTTCAATCTATCTCCGGGTTTTGTTTATATACTAAAAAATTGATTTTCAAACATCCTAATTGCCCTGGTGGTGGCTCAAGTAGCCTCATTAGATCACCCACTGTGATTTTCATTTACTGACTATCAGAAGCTCGGCTTAAATCCCTGAACTAAGCTACAAACTGTGACCAAGAACCAAGTTGAATTCTCATCCCTGGACCATCGCACCTTCTCCTCTTAGGAATCTAGATGCACCACACCTCCTGTGTGCAGTAGGTGAGATGCATCGCTCTTTCCTTGTGTTACAGGTGCGATGATCAGATAAGACCTCTTCTGCTTCCAGATTTTGGTTTTTTGTTCACTCTCTTCAACTTTATTCAGGATTTTTGTTGTCTGTGATTAGTATACCACTGTGGAAGCTCCCTTCCTCTGCATGATTCATCCTCCATAGTACAAAGAACTATAAATGTTTTTATGTATTGCTCGCCATTTACGGTTCTCCTTTACAAAGAAGTAGCATAATCCAACTGTCGTATTTTGATTTGGAAGTGTCGCAAGTGTCATTTTCAGTTAGAGAAAAGAATCCTACTATTGTTGATGGTCGGTTACACTGTTATTCTTGTATTTGATTTGAATTAATAGTTTTTCAAGTGTCGAAAGCAATTTTCAATTCAAAATCGCAAAGTGTCATCATTGTCTTCCTTTCGTCTTTTGAGAAGAAAATCGTTACTACTGTCGCTTGAAACGATTCAGATTTGTACTTAGCATTATTTTTGTCATTCACACATTAAGAAAGTGAAAGCAAATACATGCATGTGCATTTGCATTTAGACTACTTGTTGATTTTGATTTAGGACAGTGCATCTAGTGTGTGCTCTTTGCTTTATGTTGAAAGAATCTCGCTTCTCTTTCCTTAGTAGCTAGGATTTTCATTGCAAAAAGAAGATTAAATGATTGTTTATCATCTTAGATTGCATTTTAGGAATTATATATTGACATCACGTGGTGAACCTGAAAGGAAAACTTCTTAAGAAAGATCAACTGTAAAATAAGTTCAATGAACATAAAAACGCTTTGGAACCTAACGCACAACATTTAGAAGTCTAGGCTAGAGACGTATTCCGGCGTTGTAAAGCCTGGTAACTATCGCTTTCATTCGTAGGTTGGGTGATTCCTCCTCTTTGAGACGACAAGTGCCAGTACGGACTTGTGCTCCCACGTACCGTCGAGTATATATTGGGAGACCACAATAGTCGTGTCTGCCGCCCTATCGATCGCAATTCACTGAACACAGCATTCGGGAAGATTGACTGTCGTACTGTAAAAAGTATTCTGCAGTTTTTCGATTGGTTTGGTAATCCTTCTGTCTAGAATCCTAGAGTAGGCTCTTTCATTCCTTTTCAGACTCCATAAAGGAAAAGGTCCATCTAAGCACTTGTCACTTTAGGCTCATTAAAAATCGAAGGCGACTAGAGTCATCTTTAGCTTTTTCTTAACTCTTAAAAATTGAAAAAGAAAGTTGTGTCAAAGCATCTAAAATTTATTTTAATCGAAATAACGTCACTATTCCCTCATTGGTCTTAGGTTGAGAAAAATGGAGTTCACCAACCAAGGATTTCCCCTTATGGGAAATCCTAGTCCTTTCTCCTATTGGGGAGATGTTGGTGCACCTCATATGGCCACATTGTCCCTCCCAGGACTGACAATCGGCTTGCCAATATGGCTCTTCTCGACCTCTGTCGTTCAAACCACCGCGATTCCTGAGCAATCAAGTCAACAACTAGATGATACTAGAGTTACCCCCCAACGTTCTGCTTTTCTTGTTTCTCCCTCCCCTCCTTCCTCTTTGCTTGGTAAAGCTAGTAAAGCTAAAGACCAAGTAACTGAGAAGAAGAAGAAAGGGAAAGAGAGAAAGAAGGAGTCAAAGGCAGAAATACAGAACCATGCATCATCTAGCGAAAATCCACACACTGCACCATCCAAACCCAAATCTCCATGTGTCATTTGCAAAGGGGACCACTATCATCGAGATTTTCCTTGCATCCCTCGGATCTTAAGGGACTGGTCTCCTCATCTGCAAAATCCGGTGTCATCAACCTCTGACGATCATGTTGAGAGTACACTGTCAACTAGTGAAAACGAAGTCTCTGGATAGAAAGGAAAACGTAAATTTCCATGCAAATTGTGTGAAGGCAATCATGATGTCCACCGTTGTCCCTTCCTGGACAAAGCTAAAAGAGTCTTGGATAACCGTGTTACTTCACCGCTACAGCTTCCTCTTGGGTACAAGAAACTCTTGCCGAGTCCATCGCTAGTTGAAAATCTGACTGACACAACTTTGTGGCCGGTCGAAGCATCTATCATTGAAGATAAACCCTCTGAATCCATACCAGATGAAAGTCAAAAGGTTGAGGCGGCAGTTGACCTAGTCTTGTCTTCGGAAGGTCCATCTTCAACTGATACAGTCACTGAAGAGAATGAGAACAACACCGTTCAAATTCTTTTCATAAACACAGACTCCGATGAACATGGGGGAAATGTACCCATTCCTTTACCGCAGGAAGGAAGTTCTTCAGGGTCATATTTGGCCTTTTATTTGGTCCCACCTCCGAGCAACCTAGTCATTTCCTTCGATTGGAATCTACTAGGCAGACCCCGTTTACAGTCTAATGTACCATTCTGAATCATTGTACAAGCTTACAGAATGGTCATGGTCGGTACCATCATAGATGAGGGGGCTTCTGTGAGTATCCTTTCCTCAACTGCTTGGAAAGCGCCTGGTTTTCCATCGCTTCTGCCTGAGATTCGAAATCTAACAGGCTTTGACAAAGGAACCAGTTGACCATTAGGGATCCTTCCAAGTTTGCCTATAACTTTGAGAGGGAGAACCGTGTATCTGAATGTAATGGTAGTCCAAGGACCTTTATATTATTATCTTCTCCTTGGGTGTGACTATATTTATAGCATGGGAGCCATTGTCTCCTCACTCTTTTGAGTAATGTGTTTTCCGCATGAAGTCTGAGTGGTCCATCTCGTAGACCAGATTTCATTCCCCAGCTCACACATAGCTAATAGTCAAATGCCATCCCTAACTGGTCTTTTCATGAAAGGAATGTCTCATCAATCTCCAATCCATCCACCTGAAGAACGTGAGTAATTCGGTGGCCATGACTGAAACCCAGGGGGCATGCACCCTGGTCTGCTTTGGTAGGGAAACTTTGGGTATAGGGTAGGTTTCCTCGAAGGACATATGACTAGTCTGACACCCGTCCGTTGAGGAAAATGGGATTAGACCAGAATAAGATTCCATCGTCAAGGTTAGGTGGTTGGAGCTAGAATCACCTTTGTCCAAATGGACTAAGTCAGGAAGTGTTTCTGTCTGCTACACGGATGGAAACTATCTTGCAAATGCAAGAACTTCTATATGGTAGCCTGGAAACTCTATTTCACTATACCTGGGGGCATGCAAACCTTTTTGCATGCAAGAGAAGAGCGACCATTTATTTTCTTAGTTTGTAGATTCTCAACCCTTTAAACTCGTAGGATTGGTCATTCCTAACTTGCATAATGAAAGGATATGGAGCAAAGCTTTGAATGGTTCAAGCTCCACAAAAATGGAATCTATCAATGAGACATCCTTATTATGCTACTAGCATGAGCAGTTTTTATGCGAAGTTCAAGCTCGTTAAAAATTAAACCTAAGCAATGAGCAAATGTTCCCCCAGAGTTTAAGCTCATTAAAAAATGAACCAACCTCATGTAAATAACCATTGCGAATGCATTATCATCAGCTATTGAGCCCTGATTGTGTTCTTACCATCACCTCCACTCTGTTTTAGCTGATCATACGCCTCCATTTGATTGTTTACCTTCTTGAGGAATAGCTGCGACGAGTGATTCTGTTAGCCATCCTTGTGACACTGCTGTGATTGGAAAATTCCAAAACTTACCTGGAATTATCAGCTACCCGAAAATATCACTCGTTCCTAAAAAAAGAGTCTCCTTTGAGCTCTTTTCATCTGACTCGTAAAATATGAAAATATTTCCGAGCAATTGGCCTCTCCACCTCGTTAAAGCTATCGGAAGTGCTATCCCTCCTCTAGATTTTAATCTTTTTGGACCTGAGGGATTATTACACAAAAATATCGAGCGCTTGTCTTGTTCAGATCATTAAAACTATCGAAAATTCATCCCTTTCGTATTATTTTATAATTTTTCGGACTTAAGGGATTATATGACGAAAAAGGATTACTGGAGCTTCCTTTCCATCCCTTTTCAGACTCTCTAAAATTGAAAAAGGATCAAGTTTTCTTTGTCATTAAACTCGTTAAAACCAATAGTGACAAACTTGTCCATAGAGACAAGAACAAGTTTCAATGTCGCTAGGCTCGTTAAAACATAGCGACGGGTTTGCCCGAAGGGAAAATTATAGAACAAGCATATGTTATCCTCCTCAAGCTTGATAAATATAAAGAGGTACTGGTCAGCAATTATTGGGGAAAATTGGGAAGAAAACTTGAAGAAACTTTATTGGTAGTGGTCGCTCTTGAACATGACACTTTCACTCCATCACCATGACTGAGTCAAGTTGGGTTATTCCGTTCATCGGTCATACTACCATTGGTCCATCATACCATCCATCTTTGGGGTTAACACTACTAATCCATTTCAGTGTCACTGATATGTTCAAGAGAATTTGATCAGAGAATTCACCAACCCAGCTTATGTCTCACCCACTGCAATACCTTCACGCTTCATTCTTTCATGACCGCCACCCTGAACCCTGTATCATTAGATCGTTTTCACCTCCACAAAATCAATTGCTCTGTTTTGTGTCGTATATGTGGGATTCATTAATGCCCTCCTATGACGAGTCACTTCTTGTCGACGATAGCTCATTATCCAAGAATTCGACCTAGGAACAACCCTTTCAGTACTTTGAAGCTTGCATGCCTCAATGGCAAGTTTCTCACTTCCGGCGACAGGTTTACATCAATGGCCTTCAACCGAGAGATTTTGCGTGGTGTTTGACACCAAGTCCCATTTTCATACCTCGTGAATTGTACTGTAGTACCTTGAGGGTCATCATCATTATCGGTGATTCCTCTCGCGCCTGTTAATAGCTTACATCATTGGCTAGTAATCAGGCGATGTCTTTCCATGTTCGACTCTAGAACATTTTTCACATGGATCGACTTGTACTTCGGGTGAAGATTGGATGAGTTTGAAGACCCCGGATCTAGTTTCATCTATCCAGACTGCGATATATTCAGGAAAATAAAGACATCAAATGTACATCATTGCTGCACAGATGATCATCTGAATCAAAGGATAATTGCTCTATCAGAATCATCAGTCTGCCATACAGACGGTTGTTTGTCCAATGTACATGAAAATGAATTTATAAAGTTGAGCATGGGAATGCCCACCTCAACTAGATCATGAAAATGTTATGAAGATAATGTATATTATTGTATCTTATTACAGGTCGCCTTCCAGTTCGAAAAACCTCGAATCCTCATGATAAAGCATTTCACCCAACATCAAAAGATTTTCGACCTCATGCTTTAGGGGGCAAATGTTATAGACATATTTGGGAATTACAACCCCAATCACATATGTCCATAAACCAAGGGCTTCTGAGTCCCTAAAAGTGTTGTTTCATGCCCTAAAGGATTAAGGTCAAATGATTACATCATCTCCCAGAAGTTCTCCATAGAAAACTGCTCAGAACTGGTCAAAACTGGACCATACAGATTGCTCAGTGCTAAGGGTGTGATGCATCTCACCTGGTCAGTGAAAAAAGTGTGATGCATACTAGAAATCCCTTCTATAGGGTGCGATGGGTGAGAGTAGACAAATGGCAGAGAAAGTTTGCAAGGTGGATGATCATGGAATCTTCCAGAAACTTCTCCTGTGACACTTGCCTCTCTAAATTCGCC
>APFE030531300.1:0-15948 GCA_000404065.3 Pinus taeda | reverse complement strand
TTTGAAGATCTGATCCATGAAAGATTGAGCGACCAAAGTTGGTGTAAACGGATGGGGTAGGGTGCAGAAATGAGCATACTTCGAAAGTTTGTCCACAACCACCATGATGACTGACTTGTTTCCAAACTTTGGAAGACCTGTAATGAAATCCATAGAAACCTCCATCCATATTGATGTCGGGATGGGCAATGGTTGTAATGTGCCTGGTGCTTTGACTGTCTCCCCTTTGTGGAACTGATAGACATCGCATTCCGCTACAAAAGTAAGGATATCCTTTTTCATGCCTGTCCAAAAAAATGATCTTCTAGTGCGAGCATATGTCTTCTGAAAGCTTGAATGTCTGGCAGTGGGTGATGAGTGCAACTCCGCCAAAATGCGGCTTTTGAGGATGGATGTTGGTGATATTACGACTTTGTCCTTGTAGTAAAGAATCTCATCCTACCACGAGTAGCCCTTGGTGGAATTTGGATCCACCTGCAATTGAGTAATGAATTGGGAGAGCCAGGGATGTGAAAACCATTCCCTGTGAGCCTCTTCAATCCATTCTACAATGGGAAGGGAAATTGCGAGCAGGGTACTTTCCTCCTCAAATTGGCAAGATAATGCATCTACTACAATATTTTCGCGCCCTTTCTTGTAAATGATCTCATAATCATATCCCAACATTTTGGCGAGCCATTTATTTTGTTGTGGCGAGGATAGGCGTTGCTCCAAAAAATACTTAAGACTGTGATGGTCTGTGCAGATTTGGAAATGTCGCCCCAATAAGTAAGGTCACCAGGTATCTACTGCATGTAAGATGGCCATCATATCCTTCTCATAGGTGGATTGTCCTAGATTCTTCCCACTTAGTTGTTGGCTTTTGAAGGCCAAGGGTCGACCTTCCTGCATTAAGGCTACCCCAATACCCATACCCGAAGCATCACATTCAATGATGAAAGATTTGGTGAAGTCGGGTAGTGCTAAGACTGGAGTGGAACACATGGCATTTTTGAGAGCTGTAAAGGCCTGTTGTGCTTCATCATTCTAGAAGAGTGCATTTTTCTTGAGGACTTGGGTGAGGGGCTTCACAATGCGACCATAATTGCAGACAAATTTGCGATAGTAGCCTGTGAGACCCAAAAGTCCTCTGAGGCTCTTCAAGGTCTTAGGTTGAGGCCAATCCTGCATTGCTTGGATCTTTTTGGGGTCCACCTTAACATCTTCACGCCCCACAATGTGGCCCAAATACTCAACTTCTTCCATGACAAAAGAACACTTGGACATCTTAACAAATAATTTATGCTTGCTGAGTAGTTGCAAGAGCAGATCTACATGCTGAAGATGTGCAGCCCAAGTGCAACTATAGATGAGGATGTCATCGAAGAAAACAAGGAAAAATTTTCTGAGATATGGTTTGAGGAGGTGGTTCATAAGGCTCTGAAAAGTAGATGGGGCATTACAAAGACCAAATGGAATGACCAGGAACTCATAATGGCCTTCATGAGTTCTGAAAGCAGCCTTTGGAATGTCGACTTCTTTCATGCGAATTTGGTGGTAGCCTGAGCGAATATCCAGCATAGTGAAGAATTGAGCTCCATTGAGTTCATCCAGCAAGTCATCAACAACCGGAATGGGAAATTTATCTTTGACTATCAACTTATTGAGGGCCCTAAAGTCTGGACACATACGCCATTCCCCATCTTTCTTAAGCACCATGACCACCAGTGAATAAGGACTAATGCTAGGATGAATAACGCCTGCTTCCAAAAGTTCCTTGATTATTTTTTCTAGTTCATTCTTTTGGGTGAACGAATATCTGTATGGGTGCACATTTGGTGGTTGGGCCCCTGGGACCAAGGTGATGCTATGATCATGTTCCCCTCTCGAGGGTGGAAGCTCATGAGGCTTGTCAAAGACTGGCAGATGGTTATTTAAAATCCATTACATCTCAGGATGAATCGGCAGAGAATTGGGTTCGATCGCCTGGATGGCATTAAATTGAGCTATAACTCCATGATGGCCCTTTTTTAACAATTTTTCCATCCTATGTGAGCTGATGATAGAGGGAGCTCACACCTGGAGTCTGCGGAGGGTATGTGTGGAGTTGTTCTGCTTAAAGCTCATATATAACTCCTGGAAATCCATTGTGATTGGCCCAAGTGTGCGCAGCCATTCAGCACCGAGGACAATGTCGCACCCTCCCATGTGTATGGCAAACATGTGGGTCTTCAACTGAAAATCCCCCATTTGAAGTTTGACATTTTCAGCGACCTTCACATTTCATTGTTCCCCCATCCGCAATTTGGACTTGGAAGTTAGAAATGGCTCATACAAAACAATGCATTGCTTCTGCAACTCTTTGATGGATAAAATTATGTGTGCTTCCACTATCAATCAAGACTACTACTGGGCGGTGCTTAATAGAACCTCTGATTTTGAGAGTTTGAGGTGAAGAAATCCCTACCAAAGCATGTAGCGAAATAACTAGTTCATCAGGGACATTATCCTTCTGGTTGTCCTCTTCATCCTCCTCAAGTTCCTCAAGTGGTGGGGCTTCCTCCGATGAGCTGTAATCAGTAGCATCAATTTGAAAGAATTTGGGCTCCTTGCATTTATGACATGGGGAGTATTTTTCATCGTAATAGTAACATAATCCTTGCTTTCTTCTTTCTGCCATTTCTGCAGGTGACACCTTTTGAACCTTAAGTGTTTGAGTAGTGTTGTGAGCCTATGGGGGGCGACCCTTGGCGGTGAAATTTGGGTGATTGGACTGGGCCGCTAATGCACGTTCAACTTTACGAGCTACGCTGCAAGCCTCCAACCATGTGGGAGGGTGGTGCAGTTGGACATGAGCTTGTATGGCCTCTTTAAGACCACTGATAAAACATTCTGTGTATAATGCATCTTGGAGACCCGTAGTGTGGAAAGCTAAGGCTTCAAATGCTATAATATATTCATCCATTGTGTGAGTCTGTTGGAGCTTAATGAGATGACCCAAAAAAGCAGAGTCATGATCAGAACGCTTTGTAAGAGCTTTCTTGAAGGTGTCCCAAGTCAAGAACCTTCCATTGCAACGTTGATTCCATTGCCACCATTTCCATCTTTCATTGTCCAAGTAAATGCTTCCCACCATAAGTTGAGTCTCATTATCTAATATGTAATTCAGATTGAAATACTGCTCCATTTGTGCTACCCAAGCTTCTGGGTGAGAACCATCAAAGTTATGCATATCCAGCTTGGGTGATCGCAAAAGGGATTGTTGGTGGGTGCCCCAGAGGTGAAGAGAGTTGCTAGACTCACCCTCACTGTGTTCATTGCCAATATACGCCTCCTCGCGGGCTTCTGCCTTGCCCTTAGAGAGTGCAGTAGTTAGTGCCCTCAGCTCATCTTGGAGCTCTTTCAAGGATTGCTCAAGTTTGTCGATCTTCTCATTGGCCATAGCTTAAGCTCTAGTTGCTACCATGCACCGATCCAATGTACTTGAAATTTGGGACTGCCTGAATTTTTTTTTTGGCACTAACAATTGAATGGTACCACCTTGCTCAGCTCATCGTCCTGATTTTTTTTTTTTTTTTTTACTGAAAACTTCAAACGGAGTTTTACTCCTTGCTTAGGAATACTGCAGTAGTTGAATCCCCAAAATGTCAATGCTGCCAAAAGTCCTGCGAAAATCACACCTCGATATAAGAACCCCACACAACTACTCAAATCTAGATGGCTGATCGGATAACTCTGAGCGGCGGAACAGATTGCTGCTGCGGATTTGATGGATCTAATAGACCTGAATAGCTGTTCTGTTAAATCGGAACTGCGGGACTGATTTCTGCTGCTGCTGCAAACTCCCCTTGCAAGATCTGATCTGGCTGAGATTATGCGTGATCCAGAGATAGAAAAGGGAACTATGGTCTCGAGGAGTGTCAGGTGCTACAGATCGCAATATACATAAGGGTCTAATAGTAGTACTCAGCCCAATATTTCAGGGCTCTAACTAAGGAGGATAAACCGTACCCTTAGTCGTACAACCCGACTACCCTATCGTACAGGCTTGTAATCTCTCTGAGTGCTATTCTTGGTGTACTGTAGCAGCAAGATGGCCGACAGTTTATCTATGGCGAGGTTTCAAAGGAGCTAGGGGGCTTCCAATATACCTAGAGGGTACTTGGAATACAGTCCATGCGCGGTTCTGTCTAATGCGCTACTACTCGAAGGGGTACCCACAGGCTTTACAAGGGAGTCCAACAAGCGTGACCACCTCTTATATTTCCTGTGTGCATGCCTCCCAAATCCACAGGTTTATGTGCTCAACGACAGATCCCGTGGTTTAAAGACGCCGGAACACGTCTCTAGCCAAAAAAAAAATTGCTAAAAAATGGAGATCCCACCAGCCCTGGAAAATGCTCTGATACCACTTGTTATTCTCTTAACCTACAAGACGATACTAGAATACCGAATATGCGAGGAAATATATCCAGAACATAGAATAGTGAGAAACAACAGCAAGTATTTTATTATTCAGAAAGCAATGTTCACTTGCCTCTTCGAGGGGGCAACCTCCAATAGAGCAGTGCTTGATTACAAAATAAGACATGATGCTCCTCGCAGGGAGTCTCTATCCTTTATATAGGACTCATACATGCACTACCATGGAGCAATACCATGGTTCTTATTAATACCATCTATCTAATACCATGGCCTATTTGCAACTAACTGTGGTCCCGTCATTAAATGCGGGTTAACCACTTACAGTTATTAATATGGGCTTTATTGACTCTTTACTTAACTATAACTATGACTCGATCCTACTACATAAATAAGGGGGTTAGGGTGGGACCCTAACAGATAAGATGACTTATGAGCTAAATGAGTACCGAGACAAGAAAATAACTATGTCCAAACATTTCCAATGAAAATGGGATCTATGTCGCTTACAATAATATTTAGGTTTCCATGTAGCTTTTGAATTGTTTCAATAAATGCAGTAGAAACTGTACTGGCTTTAAATGGATGTGATAATGCACAAAAGTGTGCATAGTTGGTAAGTTTGTCAACTACAACCATGATGACACTCTTTCCTTCAGACTTGGGTAAACCTGTGATAAAATCCATTGAAACCTCCTCCCAACATTGGCTTGGAATGGATAATGGTTGTAATAGACCTAGGGTCTTAATTGTTTCAACATTATTTTGTTGGAAAACCAGACATTCCACCACAAACTTTTGAATATCTGATTTAAGGCCATCCCAAAAAAATTCCTTCTTAATCCTGTGGTATTTTTTTAAAAATCCTGAGTTCCCTCCTAAGGGAGAAGTGTGCAATTCCATAAGAATCTTTTGTTTGAGTTGGAAATTCTTACATAGGTATAAGTGATCTTTGTACCATAGCAAATGATTTTTCCAGCTAAATGTATCAGATGTATTGGGATCTTGCTGTAACTTTTGAATGAGTTCCCACACTTCTTTGTGATTCTTCCATTCATCCCTTGCTTCATTTATCCAATTTTGTTGGATAATAGAAATGGCGAACATCAGTGCTTCCACATCCTCATCCTTTCTTGAGAGTGCATCTGCGACAACATTTTTCTTCACTTTTTTGTAGATGATTTCAAAGTCATAACCCAACATCTTTGTGACCCATTTTTGTTGCTCTTCAAAGGCTAGTATTTGTTCTAAAATGTATTTAAGACTATCATGATCCATTTTTACCTTGAAGTGTCTTCCCATTAGGTAGGGTCGCCATTTCTTAAGTGCATGTAGTATTGCCAACATTCCTTCTCATAAATAGCTTTAGGAGCCTAAAATACCTTGGAATGATTGTCCAAAAATTTTTGGAGGCCTGGAGAAATAGATGATTTCGATGTGGGAACCTCTAGCGAACATAATTGTGCAATTACGCCTCATTGTTGCTTCTTTAAAAGCTTTTTCATACCGTTAGAGCTGATTCTCTTTCCCGGATTCCCTGCAATACCCCTTAATTCAACTTCCTTTCCTTCCACACAAAATTTCATGAAAATTTCTTGAAATTAAAATCTATTGTACCTAAGGATTGTAGCCATTGGACTCCTAGTACAACATCAACACCACCCATTGGAATGAAAAGCATTGGGCTATCCAATACATATTATCCCATGGATAGCTTGATATTATGGTACTTTCTAGAGCAATTTATGGTTCCTCCACTTGCAACCATCACTTGGCACTCTGGTGTTGGATATAGGAAGCAATACAATTCCTTGGCTATCTTACAATGAATAAAATTATGGGTACTTCCTGAATCAATCAACACTATTACCTTTTTCTTCTTGATATGTCCTTCTATCTTGATAGTTTGAGGAGTGGTCATTCCAGCCAATGCATTACAAGATATGGTCAAACTCATTTCTTCTTTATCTAGGGTTGGTTCCTGGAGTATAACCTCTTCTTTTGACATTTCTTGTTCCTTTTCTTCCTCCTCTTCAAAATCTATATAGAATAATTTCTTCTCAGCACATTTATGACCTTTAGTGTATTTGCTATCACAACTATAACAACACCCTTTTTCTATTTTTTTCTTCCAATTTTTGTGGTGTAAATTTTGTAGGTTGTGGAAGGCTAGGGGCAATAACACTTCCATCTTTATAGTTGTGAGTGGTAGGCTTTCTGGTAGCCATAATTTTGCTTTGCATTTTTCTTGCTAATCTGAATGCCTTCTCCAATGAATTGGGTTCCCAAAGGCAAACCTCATGTTGGATACTATCCTTTAAATTCCCTATGAACACATCAATCCTATGCTCCTCTGGAATATATTTTACCCTTATGTTCAATTTTTGGAAGACCTCAATGTGCTCCATCATTGAACCCTTTTGTTTGAGATTTATCACTTGGCTAAAAAAGGTGTTGCTTTTTGTATCCTCATAACGTGCCATCATTTCTTCATAAAAATTGCCTAGGTGACAATTTGTTTACGAGAGCAAAGCCATCGATACCATACAAACTAATTTGGTTCCAAATATAAAGTTTCAATATGTACCTTTTGTGTTTTTTTCACATTATGGAGATCAAAACATTGCTCCATTTGTAGTATCCATGTTCTGGGATTCTTGCCACCAAACTTCCTCATATTGATTTTTGGAACATGGTGGGTCTTCAATCCAACAATAGAGTCTATGAAATAATGATTAACATTTCTTTTGTTCTCATCATGAGTTTCCTTTACTACCCTTTCACCATTAGTAACCATTTCTTGTAGCAACTTATTCAAATTTATCTTCAATTCTTCCATCTGAGCGTCCATCCCATTCATCTTAGCATCCATGCCATTCATCTTAGCTTCTATGGCATCCATCTTAGATTCCAAACCATCCATCTTAACTTGCACACCATTCATATTAGCTTCCAGGCCATTCATCTTGGCTTCAATTACCTATTGTGAGAGTGAAATTTGTTATACTTGGTCTTGTAATTTTGATATATCATGTTGCATTTCTTCCTCTTCTTCACGAGTCATGCTAGAGCTTTCAGGTTGCTTACTAGGTGTTTCCATTTTCTTTCTTCGGGGCATCAATTAATGCTAATAATTCTTCACTATTCCCATTGAATTCCTTCAAACTAATTTTTCAAACCATTCTTATGCAAAAAATTTAAAAAACTACACACCTTTTTTTCACTTTGTAAGAGCTCGATATTGAATATGTTGTATCTCTGTAACTACAGATCTTGAATATCTAAAATCGTGTCCGTAGCCCCATGACTCCTCTTTCTAACGCCACAAGTTTGATCAAGATTGGATTCTCCAAGGAAGAGTTATACCAAATCTCCCACGGTGACCTAATTATAGACTAGTTCAGTAGAGCGAACTTGTACGAAGTGCCGCGTGTGACTGTTTCAACCTTAGTACCTAGAACTGATATACAGAAAACTACAAGTTGTCCCCTTTCTGAAACTTCTTACGAAATTTCAATCTGATGCTCAGAAACAAAGTTATGACGATATTCCCCAGGTCACCTATTTGGAATGTAATTTGGGAGTCTACAAAAACCCTAACTTTCGCAGATCATATCTCCAAAAATATATCGAGACAAGCTCTGAAATTTGGACCCAAGGTGCAGAAAAATTTTGGCTCAAATGAAATTGTTTTTTAGCTTCTGAAATGTCACATAAAAAAAATGTATAGCTCAAATGCCACGATGACCTGTTTGGAGAAGTGAAACCCTAGAATCCAAAGCTTTGATACCAAATGTTATGAAACTAGCTCACAAAAAGATAGAAGAGATATATCAACGCCTTATAATTCAGCCTCTTCGAGGGGGCAACCTCCTTTACATTACACAAATGAAAAATTGGATGATTCAAATGACTAAACCTCCCTTCTTTGTATAGGAGTCTAAGGGGTCATAATATAATCAAGCCAACATAACAGTAATAACATAAGGGCACCACAATAACAACAGTGGGTTTCTATGGGGCACACTAATAACAATATGGGGACAATAGCGACACAATAATAACAATAAGGACTACAATGAAAATGGTAATGGGGGAATCACTAGTATTATAAGGACCTAACATCATACCTTAGCACCTATCATGCCTTGGCATTATCTAGCATATATAAGCACCCCCTAGTGCTCCCTAACATGCCATGACACTTCCTAGAATGCCTTGGCATTGCCTAGAAATATTCCTTGTCACTCCTTCCTTGGCACACTTGGCGCTCACTAGAACTCCTTGACACACCCTCTTATTTGTCCATTTCCATGAATTTTGACCAAGTTCTCCCTCTTGTTGCCTTAGCACTCCCTAACAATCGAAAAAACCTTGGCTCTCCTCAGCACACCCTAAGCCACTCCATAACATGCCCTAACACTCCCTAACACACATTAGCAGAAGTTGGCACATGTTGGGACTTGAAAAGTGTTGGCATGAATGACATGCAATAAGATGCCCTGGGATTATTCTTTGTGCATGTGGGATTATTACCAATGCACAATAAAATTAAACAACCTCTTGATGTTCCCAAATTGATATACAAGATGTCAATAAGTAAGGAGATATGTGTAGATCAAAATCATTGACAGGACAACTATTGAGATTGGAAAATTTTAAATTTTGTTGTCTATTAAACAAGGCCTTGGCACTGTAAACACATGGACTAGATCTTGAAAGCTAGTTTGAAATATATCTTATCAAACCTAGAGTTAAAGGATGTGATTCATTTCACTATTTTCAATCCTTGTGAGCATCACCCAATGCAATGGGTGCTAAGTCAACCATTCAAAACTCATGAGAAATTAGTCAGTTATGATTACCTCTCATGGAAATGGTCATACGTGAATGACTTACTTAATGCAGTTGAATCCCAAAATGATATCTAATATAATGCACTGCGTAAACGCCCGTAATTAAATTTAAAAAGAGTGAAGGGCTCTCTACTTGAATTATTCATGAGGCAAAATACTTGCTAAGGTTTTGCAAATAGGGTAGCAAGCTAAGTGGGCTTGATTCTGGGGAAAACTCCACAGTTAAGCGTGCTTGAGCCAAAGGCAATCTAGGATGGGTGACCTCCTGAGAAGTCCTGGTTACCGGGTGCAAGACTCGGAAGTGATGATTGACGCTATGTGATTCATTTCACTTGTTTCAATCCCACTTCTTCACCCCTGTGAGCATCACCTGATGCAATGAGTGCTAAGTGAACTATTCAAAACTCATGAGAAATTAGTCAATTACGACTACCTCTCATGGAAATGGTCATACGTGAATGACTTACTTAACGCAATTGAATCCCAAAATGATATCTAATATAACGCACTACATAAACCCTCATACTTAAATTCGAAAAGAGTGAAGGGATCTCTACTTGAATGGTTCATGACGCACAATACTTGCTAAGGTTTTGCAAATGGGGTAGCAAGCTAAGTGGGTTTGATTGTGGGAAAAACTCCACAGTTAAGCGCACTTAAGCCAAAGGCGATCTGGAATGGGTGACCTCTCGGGATGTCCTAGTTACTGGGTGCAAGCCCCATAAGTGATGATTGATGCTATGTGATTCCTTTCACTAGTTTCAATCCCTGTGAGCATCACCCGATGCAATGAGTGCTAAGTGAACTATTCAAAACTCATGAGAAATTAGTCAGTTACAACTACCACTCATGGAAATGGTCATACGTAAATGACTTACTTAACACAGTTGAATCCCAAAATGATATCTAATATAATGCATTGCGTAAACCCCCATTCTTAAATTCAAAAAGAGTGAAGGGATCTCTACTTGAATGGTTCATGAGGCACAATACTTGCTAAGGTTTTACAAATGGGGTAGTAAGCTAAGTGGGCTTGATTGTACGGAAAACACCACAGTTAAGCACGCTTGAGCCAAAGACGATCTGGGATGGGTGACCTCTTGGGAAGTCCTGGTTACCGAGTGCAAACCTCGGAAGTGATGATTGACACTATGTGATTCATTTCACTAATTTCAATCCCACTTCTTCACCCCTGTGAGCATCACCTGATGCAATGAGTGCTAAGTGAACTATTCAAAACTCATGAGAAATTAGTTAGTTATGACTACCTCTCATGGAAATGGTCATACGTAAATGACTTAATGCAGTTGAATCCCAAAATGATATCTAATATAATGCACTGAGTAAACCCCCATACTTAAATTTAAAAAGAGTGAAGGGATCTCTTCTTGACTGGTTCATGAGGCACAATACTTGCTAAGGTATTACAAATGGGGTAGCAAGCTAAGTGGGCTTGATTGTGGGGAAAACCCACAGTTAAGCGTGCTTGAGATAGAGGCGATCTAGGATGGGTGACCTCCCGGGAAGTCCTGGTTACTGGGTGCAAGCCCCGAAAGTGATGATTGACGCTATGTGATTCATTTCACTAGTTTCAATCCCACTTCCTCACCCCTATGAGCATCATCCGATGTAATGAGTGCTAAGTGAACTATTCAAAACTCATGAGAAATTAGTCAGTTACGACTACCTCTCATGGAAATGGTCATACGTGAATGACTTACTTAATGCAGTTTAATACCAAAATAATATCTAATGTATGATGTGTCAACATCCTATGCATCAAAGGAAATCAATGGACCAAATTTAGGCACATCTAGACCATTGTTGAGTCAAAAATATTTGGTGAATGATATGCCTGAGAAATGTTTATCAGGACGTGTGTAAGGGTACGTGAAAAATATTGGAGCTAACTTCACAACAAAGATCTCTTTTCCCAGCTCTCCCTTAAATCCATGTACATTTTCCATCTATCATTGAGAAAACACACTACTATCAACAATAGAAACCAACTTTCAAGTCATGTGATAAATGTTAGAACTTGAGGTCTAAGGGATGTTATTTTGATTTATATTAAATGCCACGATATGAAACAAGGTTTGTATGGTGAGATCCAACAAGTGGAAGAAACATAAGGTCAAATGACAAATGCCAACATGACAAAATACTGTGTTAAGAACATGATACCTTGAAAATGATGAAAATGAAATAAAGAAGAAGCACATTTAGTGCCCATATGAATGTTATGCCAAGAAAGAAGCAGCCAAGTGTTAAAAATTGAATGTTGAATGCACCCAAAGTTCCAATAGAGAACACACAAATGTCGAGCGTCATTGTTTGACAATTAAATTGCTTGCAATCTATTTTGGTCATCATCACAGTTTGTTAGGTGGGAGCCATAGGGAGAATATATTATACCTTGTTTGGAGAAAAATTACGTCATCTCGTCAATGACAATATACATACCAGTTTCTACTGCATTTTCGTACTTCCTTTTCAAATACTTTTAGTCATCTTCATGATTCTTAAAAAACCATACATCATGCAAAAACAAATATCATGGCATGGAAATTTTGTTTAAAACTCCCTATAGTATTTGGCCAGAAATTTATAATAGAGCAACCCTCAGGTTTATGTCAAAACAAATCTAGAACAAGCCTCAACATGCCATAATCAAGGAGAAGTGGGTGACTTTTGTAAGGTCTTAGTTTAATGTTTAGCAAGTCCCTGTAGCTACCTATTGTATTTTTTTAACTAAAAATTGAATGCACCCTATACATGAGTCAAGTGTGAAGAAGATGGAAAGGGCAATCTCTATTGTGACTATAATCGAAATAGTGATTTGTATAATTTTTTAGCAAGAGAGTAATATTTATGCATTAGATCAGGTAGCAAAAGAGATCTCGAATCTGAACATGAACCTATGCCTTCAACGGATACTCATAATACTCAACACCTTGTAATGGATGATGTGGTAGAATTTTGTTTTTCCAATTGTTGTATCATTTGCTTACATCAGTTTTATTGCATGGTTTGAACATCGATAAACTTTGAAGGCTATGCCACATATTCCATGTTACATTAGTGGGATTTCAATTTTGAGTATACCCTTTTCTGGATTTCATTTAGAACCATGAGACATTATTTTGCATTTTCTTCATCACCCTATGTTCCAACTCTAATGATGCACTGATGCATATTTTAAAAAACTCAACAACCTATAATGAAACTATAATCGAAATAGATATTTGTATAAATGTTTACCAAGAGCGCAAAATTTATGCATTAGATCAGGTAGAAAAGGAGATATTGAATCTGAAGATGAACCTATGCCTGCAAGTGATACTCATAATACTCAACACCTTGTAATGGATGATGTGGTAGAATGTTGTTTGTCCAATTGTTGTAGCATTTGCTCACATCAGTTTTATTAGGTGTTTTGAAAATTGACAAACTTTGAATTCCATGCCACATCTTCCATGTTACATTAGTGGGATTTCAATTTTGAGTATATCCTTTTTGGGATTTCATTTAGCACCTTCACACATTCCTTTCCATTTTCTTCATCACCCTATGTTCCAAATCTAGTGATGCACCCATGCATATTTTCACAAACTCAACAACCTTAGATCTAAGACTTTTGTGATCCATAATGTAGATATCAATCTTTCCTCAGTAACAAATTTACCTACGGCTAATTTTCAACAGCTAACTCTGGGCAATGATGCATCCATGCTCTTTATTCATTCAGATCAATTGATTTCTCATCTTGTCCTAAGGATGAACCATGTTAGTTGGTTCAAAACTTCTCTTTCTTCTTTCCTTAATAAAAATATACCAAATCCTAACGATGTGATTAATTCGAAAGACTGATATCTAAACTCAACAACCTCTATTTTATTTTTCTTTTCAATTGTTTGTGTTTACATTTGCATGCCCTTGACAACCATATTCAACTTCTACACCTCTGTCTACAAGAGATAATTATGTTTCAATATGTCTTCCTTATCTTTGATAGACAATTGAAAGGATAATTCCTTCTCCTTGAGATTTTTCTCAAGGGAAACAAGTGTTTATTTGTATTATTTGATTTTTTTTGCAGTTGCGTTGCAAGTACTTTCTTTCTCTACAACAATGGTTTCGCACTGTTTCTTTTTGCCTTCTTCTTTTTAGGAAATAACTATAAAATGTTTTCTTTCTCTTCAATTCTTCCTTCAAACAACTCTTTTTATTTTCAAGGACTTTTTCTTTCTTTCTTTTCCTCTTCACGATCCCTCAATGGAAGTCGTGAGAGCCATATTGGAAGTCATGAGAACCATGGATTGATAGAGGAAGCTGCGACTTTTCAACCTACATAGATAGGGCATATTTTTCTCTATGTGCATAAGAACAACTCTCACATTGAGGTTCAACATCCCTCTAAGTATCTATAAGCTCGTGGTTCGACTTACCGCCCTTTGGCTGCAACGCGTAACATTTTCACTCTTTTTACAATTTTCCATTAGTAGTATTTTCCATTTGGCTGCAACTCGTTTCCATTTTTCTAATTTTGTTTTCCTTGGGTTTCCATAGCCATTGACAAAACTTACTACCCTTACCACCCATGGCTCTCTTCCCCCTCCTGGCCTCTAGATCTTGTTATCATGCCTATTGGTTTTGAAGGCCTTGTTCCTTCTAGTTCTCCAAAAATTGTTGCTCCACCTGATACTCTTACCTCCATTCCTTTTTATTCTCCCACAATCCCCCCAAGAATCTCATTGACCCCTCCTCCATTTACCACAATCCCCCCCCCCCAAGGAGGAGCCCACTCATTCCCCTAAGTCTCTCCCTTAATATGATACAAGAAAATGAAAGAACCCCTCTGTGAAAGAAAAGAATGGGAAAATCTCATTTGTGTTAGGTGACAAGATCAAGATGCATGAAGTCAGTCAAATATATGAGCTTTCATTGGTGGTTTTTTCTCGTGGCCATCATTTTAGTGAGAAGACAATATTATAATGGATGACAAATGATTGGGGGGCTCACATCAACCTGTTGCCAGCCCTTGGTTCCTTGGCTCATCATCATCACCGATCATCATTTGTGCTTAGCTCTTAGTTCCTTGGCACTTTATGTGACCGCGCGTGAGCCCTTAATGGAGCCCCTTTATCAGTGGATCACAATAGGGGTTTCAACTTCGATGTAACAACATGCCTCAACCTGCAAGCATGGATTTCTGATCGCCAATGTGATGTCATCCTCTTTCACATGTCACCTTGTGAGTGATGACACATGTCACTTAGATATGCCCTTTTTGGACCTTTGAAAATTACAGATTTGCATGCCACATATCCTCTGTACTTCCACGTCATGCTAACATCCGTGCCACCATGTCTTTACTGGATCCAATAATATTCTACCACGTGGCGTCCTGGAGTAGAGAGAAAAAGGCCCGTCTACCCCTGGTTTTGTGTTGATTTCCTTTGTTAAATCCGGACGCTTTAACATTATCGGCATTCGCTGATCGCAACTTTGTTAAAGTTAACACTTTGAAATCACTAATAGTCGATCGACGATATGGCCTAGACCTACTGATTTGCGATTTGTGATATATCTGTGTTGTTGCAATTGTAGATCAATGATTCACCCTGCCGATATGTTTGATCATTGCCTTGGACCTCTGAGATTTGCGACTGTTGATATGCGGGATTGCAGGAACCTCTAATCTCTGATATTGGTGATCATTGGTAAGTAGTTTTCTCAGACCTCCCCTGTTGTTGCTGTCAAATAAATCTGATTGTGATTTGCAATATGCTCTCAAACCTCCGATATGCTCTTCTCCCTTATTTCAAATGCAACAAAACCCCCATATTTAACAAGCCATATCTTCTGATTCTGGGGTCCATTTAAGGAGTTCCATATACCGTTATAAATCTTGTTCCGAACTATGCAAAAGAGGGGGTCTGATTTGACTTTGAGTGATTCTATGGCTTGGTAGGTGGCTGCAAAAGTTTCTTCCCTTTTGAACTTTGGGAAACTTGAAAATACTTTTTGCAGCGAGTGACAACAGAATTGATGAGTTTGTGTATACATGGATTGTATTTCTATTCATTGTTAAATTAAGCTATAATATTTTATCTAAAATATTTGTGAATAATATTTATCTGTCTAGAAACATTTTGATTAGAATGTTAACTTAGTTTGATTTCACCCATTATAATAGTTTACACAAATTAGTAAATGGAGAAAGCATTATAATGTTTAGAAGATATTTTATTTTTAATAACAATTAGTACATCATCATTGCAATATTATATAAAAATATCTAACTTTACAAATAAAGCTAATCATAATACCTAATTAATGAAATATTTTGTAAATAGATAATATATATTAATAGTTAAATTTTATAAGTATTGATAAAAAAAAATTGCACACATCTATATCATAAGTATAATCTACATAAGATACGTAGGCATTATAGACTACTTAGTCATTACAAAAAAAAACTCATTATGAGTTTTGATGTCATATTATAAATCAAACTAAGTTGGGAGGATAACCACCCACACTATTAAAAATAATATTACATCAAAATTTAAGGAGAAATTGTAAGGTGACAAGAAGTTAGAGAGAAAAATAAATAAAAATAATACCTAATTAATGAAATATATTGTAAATAGATAATATTTATTAATAAATTAATTTTTCAAGT
>APFE030531298.1:8119-20032 GCA_000404065.3 Pinus taeda | reverse complement strand
CTTCTGTCATGGTAGTTTCCTCAGAGACTTCAGAGTCCTCTGGTTCCTCTACCAAGGGTGAATGAGGAGGAATTTCTCCCTCTTCCTCAGGTGATTCTACTTCTTCAATTACAATCTGTCTCCCTGTAGAAGGAAGGAAAGGATCTCTTCCTAATTCGGACTCAATAGATGGTGTGGGAGAGTCAACTACTGCCTCTTGTATTCCAGGAATCCTAGGGCTAGGAGTGTGAGTTGGAGATGATGGAGGTGTCTCTTGCCTATTCCTTGAAGTAGATGGAGTTGTAAAAATCGAACTCTTGGCTCTAGCTAAAACCTTCCCGTAGAATCTCTTGCTCTATGCATGTCATTTTTTATTTTTCTTCAAGTCAGGTTAATAATTCTCTTTCTGATCTTTCAGGTCACTCTAAGTGCAAGAAGAGAGCATACTCAAGGAACTATTAAACCAATAACTTTCTCTTTTCTGATCCTCCAGATCACACTAGGCGCAAGAGGAGAGCATACTTTGAGAGGTTATCGATTTTCCTTTCTTGAAATTTTCTTGTTTTTATATATTTTTTTTATAAATTGGCTACCTAATTTCACTTCCCCGGCAACGACGCCAAAATGTTTGGTCAATTTAGTGTGATCTAAATTGCTATTTGTAATGTCAACCCGGGGTTCGTAAACTGACGAAGTGAGGTTACTATATGTACTTAGATAACCATTTCCTTAGACTTTTGTCGTTTTAAGCTTTTTAGTTTGTTTTTGGATTTTATTTTTCTTTAATGTGTGATGATGAAAGTGAAGTGTGAAGTGTGTGGAGTGTAAATGGTGATGATTTCTAAACTTGAAAAATGCTCAAAAGAAAACTTTACAGTAACTGAAATGAAATCGATTCTTAAGAGAAAACAAAATGCATCCAAAAAGCGAACTAATGACAATGGCCCAGTATCCTTGTTGCTGAAAATGAAAAGAAAGCAAAAAATTGGAAAACAACTCAAACTTAAAACAAAGCAGCTAATTCACACTACTCTAACTTTTCAGATTCTTTGCCCTTCGGCTCAATCTACCTGATGGGAAGTAATCATAAACAAGTTAAGTAATATGATATTTAACTGTTCAAGAAAGTAAATTGCATAAAAGAAACTAATCACACTACTTGAATTCTTCAAATCCTTTACCCCTCAGCTCAATCTACCTTGGGGAAGTAATCATGATCATATCAAGTAATATGGTAACTAAATGTAAATTGCAGAAAAGAAATTAATCACACTACTTAAATTTTCTTAGTCCTTTGCCATTCAACTCAATCTACTTTATGGAAAGCAACCATGAGTAAGTAATATGACAACTAAATCACACTACAGTTAGTAATATTTTGATCTCCTGCTGATATAGTCATTTGACCACAGAAAGAAATCATAAATTGTTAAGCAGTATGATATCTAACTAGCAGAAAAAGAAATAAACAAATAACAACTTGAAAAGAACAATGTTGAATGTAAACTTCAGAAAATAAAGGTTAGAAGGAAGGACAAGATGATCTCATATGCCAAAAGTTATTAAAAAAATGAAAAATTGCCCGGGCTGCCTAAGAGAACCTGCAAAAAGCACTGATCAGTTTACAGCTCTAAGAAAACAAAAGTAAAGATATGAACAGCAGAAACATAAAACATATTATGTACAAACTAACGATAAAACAAAAGCGTAATGAAACTAAACAAACACTTTACAAGGCTTCAGCGTGCAGGGGCCCTCTGCCACTTCAGCCAATCAAATAATCACACGGCTATCTTCAGAAAAGTCTTCTCATGTATTTAAATCAACAACATATAAAACAGTGGGGTGATAAGATAACCAGCAGCGCGGAAATTACATAAACAATTCAGAGTTTACATGTATCAAAAGTCTCTCTGCAGCGTTCAACAACGCGTTATTTATAATGCAAAATACTACAGCTAACTAAACAACTACTGCGCTATTAACTGCGTTGCCATAGACACGTAGATCTCTTCAGCCGAGATCTAGTGTAACTGTCGTTATGCTTCTTAAATCTTCGGAGTGGTTGGCTGTTAGATTCACTTTTCAAGAACGATCTCCAGGTGCGCTGGTGCCTTCGTGAGCTGAGAACTAGGCCATGTATCATTCACGTGCTCAAAACAGTGACGTGCCACCGCTGAACTCTTTGGTTGGCCTTGACTTTGACTTTGGTTGACCACGGCCTCTAATGGATGATTTGGCCGATTCGAAGGGACACGATCCATGTACATGCCATCTGGAGCTTGCCCATGTAGCCCGTTCCTTCACAGGACACCTGGAGCACAGCTTTTAACAAAATAGCTGCGGAATCCTGTGCTGGTTGCGGAAACCTGTGCTGGCTGCGGAAATTGACAAATTTCCGCAGCTGCATGAACAAAAGACTAAACCAAACAACAGACATCAGTATAGTCAGAAAACCATATAAACAGTCCTTTTTAGACTATAATGCAATGATTTAACCACTGGATGAATGAAGTGAGTGGAGAATGAGGGTTAAGAGGGTGTGTAGGAAGGTGAAAGGTTGAGGCTCAACACCAACTGCAGAGTTTGCAGGGTAAAGCAAATTTCTTACGACGATTTATCCCGAATTATGCCGAGGTGGAAAAAGGTTTCACGCGGTTACTCAAGCGCGACACCCCGTTTCGATGGGATGCCATAGCCGAGGAGTCTTTTGCACATCTTAAAACTCTTCTGGTTTCCACCCCTTTGTTGCGGCCTCCAGATTATCATCGCGATTACACGTTGTATCTGGTCACTGCTGACACCACCATCGTATGGTTCTGGTTCAGGATGACGATGATGGCACTGAGCACGTTATCTATTACCTTAGCCGCAATTTGTTCGATACGGAATCTCGATATGCTTATGTCGAGAAGTTGGCCCTCGTTGTTGTTTGCGCTATTCAACGCTTCCGTCATTACATCTTGTTGCGTACCATGATAGTGATCTCCGATTGCAACCCTATGACCTACATTTTGTCACGCCAGTTGCTGGGGGGCAAATACTCAAAGTGGATAGTCACCCTCCAAAAGTTTGACTTGGAATTTACTGCTGCCAAGTCTAAGAAATCACTTGTCTTCGCTAAGCTGTTGTGTTCTTTGCCATCCACTGCTACCTCCTCTCAGTTAGAGGATTCCATTCCAGATGAAACTCTCTTTCTCATTAGCACCCTCGATCCCTGGTATGGGGATATTATTGTCTACTTGCAGGCGTCCTCCTTCCATCCCGAGACCTCTAAGGATGCTCGCCGATGGATCGGAAATCAAGCCCAACCATATCGCATCGTTGGGGACACCCTGTACCGTCTCGGCGTTGATTCTGTTCTTCGTCGATGTTTGAATTTCGAAGAAGCAGAGAGAGTTCTAAATGACTGCCACTCTGGTGCATGTGGCGGTCACATGTCTGGATATGCCACCACACAGAAAATCCTCCGTGCCGGCTATTTCTGGCCCTCCATTTTCAAGGATTGCATTCTTTTTGTCCATTCGTGTCATGAGTGGCAGATTTACCAACGGAAGATGTGTGCACCCCCTGCTCCACTGCACCCTGTTGTAACCGTCGACCCTTTTGCCAAATGGGGCATCGATTATGTGACCTGTAACCCTCGCTCGGCTGGGGGCATGGGTACATCATCGTTGCTGTCGATTATTTCACGAAATGGGCCGAGGCGATGCCTACATTGTAGGAAGACGGTCACACCGCGACACAGTTTTGTTCAACCATGTTATTTCGCAGTTCGGATTACCCCAAGCCATCGTCACTGATCACAGAAAGCATTTTCGTAATCACATGATGACCGATTTAACAACCCAGTTGGGCCTTAGGAATGATAGTTCGACCCCGTACTATCCTCAAGCAAACAGTCAAGTGGAAGTCGTGAACAAGGTTTTGGTCACGATGCTTCAACGAACTGTTGGCATGCATAAGTCCAATTGGCATCTGATGTTGTTCTCTGCTTTGTGGGCCTACCATACCTCCGTGAAGGACACCACCGGTTTCACTCCTTTTTAGTTAGTTTACGGACTGGAGGTGACCCTTCCTATTGAGTGTGAGATTCCTTCATTAAAGATAGCCGTCGAATTGCTCCCTGATACTACTCCAGTAGAAGAGCGTCTTCTTTACTTAGAACGACTGGATGAGACTCGTCGTCTAGCCTCCTTAGCTATTGAAGCTCAGAAGAAGCGAGTGAAAACTCACTTCGATAATATTGTTAACCCCCGCTCTTTCATTGAGGGAGACTTAGTACTGCTCTATGATCAAGCTAATGATAAGCTGGGGGCAGGAAAACTCGAGCCTATGTGGCACGGGCCCTACATTGTGAAAAGAGTTTTGCAAAAAGGCGCCTACGAGCTTATTGATTATGAAGGCAATCCCCTCGATAGGCCCCGAAATGGGCTTTATCTCAAAAAATACTATGCATGAGTCCAGACACTCTCTTTTTTGTACATACGTGTGCTTCAGCAAGTGTGTTGTGTGTGCATGTTTTTATATTTTTATCTTGGTATGTCGGCGTGATTGCTACTTATTGTGTCTTTTGCTTCTTGAACAGATGTCTGGATCACCTTACGTTGGTTTCACTGATGGTGCTTCCCGCAGTACACGCAGCTTGGCATCTGCGGCATGGGTGATCTACGATCCTCATGGTGAGTTAGTAGACATTCAAGGGGTGTGTCTAGGTTGTACAATGAACAATGTTGCTAAATATAGTGCTGTGATTGAATTATTAGCTGAGGCGATTAACCTCGGCATTCGCACATTAGTTGTGAACTTGGACTCTCAACTTGTAGTCCACCAACTCATCGGGCGTTATTCCGTCAGAGATCATCGGATTTTAAGGTTGTATTTACGTGTTAAGTTATTAGAAAGGGATTTTGATTTCATTACTTATCAACATATTCCAAGACGACTTAATACGTTAAACGATGCATTAGCTAATTATGTGTTGGACAGACATTTGCATAACATGTGATTCCACATAACACAAGAAGCATAAAGTACAATAAACCATAAAACATATGTATATATATATGTGTGTGTGTGTGTGTGTGTCCAAAATGTCTGCACCCCGTGCATCATCAAAAAATAATACATGTTTGTCTGAATACATCCGGAGACAACATGTCTCTCAAAAAATATGCATGAAAAGAAAAGCCTAGATATCTAGTCTCGGTGGTGCTCATGGTAGCACGTCACCGCTCGTGCTAGACGCCTCAGGAGCCGGTGGATGCGAGTTGGCACCCCTACTGTGTGCCTCTGGTACGCTAGCGGGACATCCGCTAGCCGAGCATAATCTGGAATCCCTCGAGTGATAGCCTCAAGGTTCTGGATAAGCTCCCCTCTGTCACCACCATCCTCCTGAGGATCTGCTCCTGCTGCTGCTGCTATTGGATGTCTCCTTGCAATGGAAGACAGGCCAGCTGGACGTTCTAGGCCGACATCTGCATATGCATATAAAGGTCATTAGGACAAGCATGTACTAACAAAAAGAAAATCATAAAAATACAAAATCAAAAAAAAAAATGAGGACGTACCAATCTCCTCGTCCCAGTCCTCTCCATTTGGCAAGGGAAGGTCAGGATCTCCAGTGAAGTTTGTCCCCACATACGGCCAGTCTTCCACCATGATCAGTTGGTGGCGAAGCCACCCGAAGAACTCCGGTCTGAAGGACATCTGCTGGCCGCCACCACCCCTCGGAATCAGTGCCGCCCATCGAGCCATCCTCGGCTCTCGAGGTGCTGGGTCTGCTACAAAGGCCCCTTGGCCCTGGAAGCTTGGCACACATTCCAAGAAGAACGTCACCAAAATGGAACCATACCCGAATTGTTGCAGCTTGCCCCGCTTAGCCTTTGTCAACTGCCTCTTCATATTGGTCGTCACAGCTGACGCCCAATTGAAGATCGTTGGGATAAGGCACTCCATTGCTAATAACAGGTGGTTCTTCGTAGCTTCGTGGGGCACTTGTGCCCCCGCAGCTCGTGTAAAGGTGAATAGCAATGCTCTCAGTGTCAGGTCCTGAACGGTTGGATATCCACCTTCGAACTGCCTTGCCCATATTTTGCCTCCGGGAAAATTCGAGCCTTCACCTCATCCATCTTCTCTCCAGATGGCTTGCTCCCAGTCAATCGAGGCACCAACCCTCGTCGCGATAACCCAGTCAAGAAGTAGACATCAGACACGTCTAACTCCAGCACTTGATCCCGTATCCGGAACACCTGTTCCTCTACATCCCACAAGTCGATCAAGTACTGTAGGAGCTCTGGCTGAGCTCGTAAATAAGATAACATGAAGTATTTTTTGAGCCCACACACTCTGAGAGCTTTCATGCAATCCTCATCAGCTAGGGCCAATGTGTCCACTTGGTCATGTTCCCGTTCCTTCCATACCATCACCATTTTTGCGAATTGCCCTGCAAATACAAGCCAAAATAATGCATTAGACTCTCATATAACTTGAAATTGCAGGAAAATGGGGTTTGAATTTGTTGAAATTGGCCACAAAATGTGCGCGCCCATGGGCACGCGCCCTATGGGAAACTTGCCCCATTGGCGCGGGTCCGTGCCCGAAACCCGCGCCAATGGGCGCAACCCCTAAAATTAAAATCCTCCCCATAGGAAATGAAAATGCAACATAAAACACATTCTAAATGGATGAAAATGAAGCTAAGGAAAACATTGCTTACCTGGCACTGACGGTGCTCGAAATGGTCCACTGGATTGGTCGCAATCGCCAACTGAAAGTCGCACTCCAAAAAGCCCTAATGTCGCTCTCCAAAGGTAAAAAGTGAAAAGTAATTTTTATTTTACCATTTTCACCATTTTATAGCTTTTTGACCCTAAATAGGCTTTAAAAAGTCATTTTATGAATATTTTCATGAATATTTGTGTCGAAAATGGGTTTTACGCCGATTTTTTGTGCAGCGATAGGTGTTTATGAAGCTTTCATGGCGAAACAAGTTTTATTTTATACTTTTTCGGACTCGGTAAATACATGAAAAAGTCACTTTGGAGTCAACTTTTGCTCTTTTCTGACTCTCTAAACGTGAAAAGAATTCCGAGTTGGTCCTCTCGACTCGTCAAACAGACATGAGAGGCGGTCGTCTTTAAACCCTTTTCCAACCGTTTAAAAAACGAAAAGATCGTCAGACCCTTGTCGTTTCCGATTCATTAACAGTCATGAAGCGACGTGGTTTTGATCGCTTTTTTACTTTTTCAGATCAGAGTCACTACTTATGAAAAGTACTCCTCTGTCGTAATAATCGGGCGGTTCTTTCGAGCATGGTTTTATACTTTTTCGGGCTCGAGAGACAAAACTTTATGAAAAAGGACACCCCTAGAGTTTCCTTTTCGCCGTCTTTTCAAACTCTCTAAATATGAAAAGACGCCGAGTTCTTCCTTTGTCAGACTCATTAAAAACTTAATGACATCGGATTCCGTCGAAATGACGCCTCTCAAGCATATGCTATCCCCGTCAAGCTTGCCATCCAAAAATAATCGGGGTACTCGCTAGAAATTGTGGGGGAATAAAGGAACCTTAATCATCATCGTGTCGGCAGTATGTCGCTCTTGAACATGGCACTCGTCTGCGTTCGTGTCTGGGTGGGGATATCTCATTTTGTTTCACACTTGCCTTCGTGGGTTTGGGTTATCCTATTTGACCATTCATCTGCTCATCGCCTTGTCACCATGACCCCTGATCATTTGATGTCAAATACTGCCAAGTCCACTATCGTGCCGCCAATATGTTGAAGAGAAGCTGACCTCTGCAGAATACTCAACCTCCCTCTGATACTTCACACAAAACATTTTATCCTCCCCTGTCTCGTGTCGATGATGTGGGAAACATTATGGCCCACCTTCGATCAAGGTCACTTCCTGTCGACTTCAGCTCATTATCCAGGAAGTTGACTTAGAGACTCCCTTCAGGTACCTTGGAGCCTGCATGCCTCAATGGCAGGTTCTTGGTGTTCGACTCGAGGTTTTCATCATTGGCCTCTGATCGGATGATTCTACGGGTGTTCGACGCCGGCTCACTGATTCGCACGCCGTGGATTGTACCTATAGTACCTTGAGGACCATTGTCATTATTGGTGGTACCTCTCGCGTTTGTTAACAGTTTTCATCATTGGCTGGTAATCAGATGGTGTTCTCGCATGTTCGACTTCGACTCCTATATTCGCATGCTTGAACTTGTACTTTGTTCGGGTCGAGTTGGAGCGCAAGACCCTGGATTTCGTATGTTGAGATCCAGGCTGCATTTTGTGGATTATTATAATCACTACATGACTCATTCATTGGATGGTTGTGACCATACCTGAGTCTATTCATTGATCCTCATCGGATGGCTGTGTCCATACCTGGGATTCAATTTTTTATGTACTCTACTATGGATGGTTGCGCCCATACCATGTACATCATGTATTTGAGCTATCAATTGTACTTCGTGCAGGTTCTCCAGCGGCCGTGTTTTCAGTCGACCATGTTCTTGTAAAGCACTTCACCCCTCTCTCTCACGGGCTTCATGCTTTAGGGGGCATCTGTTACACAGTATTTTATCACCGTCCCTGTTACCCCTTCTCCCGTACATTGGAGGACCGATTCCGGGACCTATGAGAAGTGACATAACTTGAAAACACCTGCATTGTATCCCTTAAAGTATGTACTCCATATGCCCTGAAGACACCTTCTGCAAAATACCCAAAAATATAGCCCTTTCTCCATTGGTGTTGTTCCAGAGTGTACCACTCGCGCCAATGGGAGAAATCCTCCAAAGAGGGCCCGCCAGCTGGCGCTCTGTCTTAGAGTCGCACTAGTGCCAACCCAGTTGGGTAAAGCTTTTATCAAACAAACTTCCGAAGGTTCCTTCCACCATATCCATGAACTGATTCCAGTTTGAGTTGGTTCAGTTGGGCTTCGTATCTCCCAAGGAGGGAAGTAGTTCTCCACCTCTCATGGAAGCTCCTAATGATAAGGCAATCCCATGAATCAAGTTGATGGTCTTATCTACTCCTCCTACCTCTATATAAGCTTGTTCTTTCCCCTTTGACAAGCTAGTTAGTAATTCTACTTTTCAAGCCCCCAAATCTAAGTCCCAAAGTCTGAGAATTGCTAAGCTCATCTTGCAAAAGGCGTTGTTCATCCCTATGAGGCTAAATCTTTAAGGAGGAGATCCATGTCCAAGTAATCAAGGAGAGAGAGGCTTGTTCCCGTCCCTTACAAGCTTTGCAAGGCATGTGTTGCTAATTCACCCAGCCAAAGGAGGATTTGACGTCAGAACTTGGTTGTATTCTCTTTTGTTTATCAATAATAATAGACGACTATCATTATGGTTCCATTCATGTGTCTTTATTATGATGTTTGAGTTGTATCCTTTCTGACTGATACATAGTTGCATTTCTTGGATTTTATGCTTGTATATGCGTTGTTCTTTGCATGTGCAGGTGTCTATTCACAGGGATCATGAGGATTGTGAACAGCTGAAGCGAAAGAATGGAAGCGAAGACTCTTCTACGAATATAAGCGTTGGATTCGAGGTAGGCTCTCATCATTGGCCTTTACTTTGCAATTAGGAACCTACGTGTTAGCATTGTTTGATTGTTGTTAGACCCCATTTAGGCTAGTGGGATCGCCTCTGTCCGCAGAGGGGATTTACCTACACAAAACTGATGATACAGACAAAGGTAAAGCACCTGAACCCACTCACTATGTTGAGGCACAATGTAACATTGGAGTAAATGAGGATTTGTTTAATGCTTCACTTACTTCCTGGAAAAATGATTGGTTTCTTGATCAGGAGCAACCTGTCACATGACTCATAGAAAATATTTTTTTGAAGATTTCACTGACAATGTTGATGGAGCAATATACTTTGCAGATCAATCAAAAATCAAGCCATCAGGGCTTGGCACAATCAGGCTTAAACTATCTGGTCTTCCAGACTTTCTTCTGGATCATGTTCTATATCTCCCACAACTCAAGAGAAACTTGCTGTCGTTGGTCCACATCTGCCAGCAAGGTAACTCCATTCATATGCTTGATGGCAAGTTTGAGGTAAGAAAAGCATCTGATCACTCACTTGTCATGAGGGGAATAGAAGAAGAAAGGCTTCTCAAACTGCAAGGAACGTCTGCTCATGCACAACATTTCTCATACAATTCTCATCATGAAGAAGGTACACTTCCATCAATTTTTTTATGGCATGCTAGATTTGGACATTTCAATTATGACAGTCTCCGCTTATTGAAGAAAAATGGTGTTGCTGGTTTGCCTACAATTCCTAGAAAACTTAAGCAATGTGATGCTTGCATTCTAGGAAATCATAGCAAATAGTCTTTTCATGATTTGCATTCAAGAGCACATAGGAAACTTGAACTCATTCATTTAGATTTATGTGGTCCAATGCCTGTTTCTTCTGCAAATGGAAATACATATATCATGACATTTATTGATGACTACACCAGAATGTGTTGGGTTTATTTATTGAAGAACAAATCTGATGCTTTTCTAACATTCAAGAATTTTCATAAATGGATTGAAAATGATGCACAATCTCATATTGGGTCTATTCGCACTGATAATGGAAAAGAATATACATCAAATGAAGTTGAACACTATCTTTGCCAACATGGGATTAAACATCAAACAACTGTGCCTTATAATCCTCAACAGAATGGTGTAGCTAAAAGAATGAATAGAACAATCTTGAATATGGTACGATCCATGCCTTTTTTCAAAAATGTAAAGATAATGTTTTGGGCTGATGTTTTCCTATGTGCTGCATATATAAAGAATAGATGTCCATCTAGTGCTATAAGAAAGAAGACTCCTTATGAATTGTGGTATGGACATGTTCCTTCGGTAAAACATCTCAGGATTTTTGGTTCCACCTGTTATGCTTTGATACCAAAGGTACATTGAAACAAACTTGGTGCTAGAAGTCGTAAGTGTATTTTCCTAGGGTATTCAAATACCTCCAAAGCATACCGCCTCTATGATGAAGAAAATAAAAAGTTTGTTATATCTAGAGATGTAATTTTTCTTGAATCATCCAAATCTGACAATGTTGTTGAGCGCCAACTTGATCGCTTGGATAGATTCGCAAAAACGAAATCATTTCAAGAATTTGATAATCAGATTCCACATCTTGAAGGGGGGATTCCTATTCTAGATCAACATGTGGAATCTTCTTCTAAAGAACACTCTCCCCCGACTGAAACTCCAACAACAGATGATGCTTTAAGTGATGTAATTGATAGAATTTGGAGACTCAATCTTGATTCAGTCCCAACTCAATCAACAGAGTAGCTTGGACCATCTCAGAAAGGTCCTCCAAAGTGGCTAACGAAGACACTTGAAAGTGTTCATCCTGATGAAATTGGAAAAACAAAAACCAGAAATTCAAACCGACAAAATGGAGGTGATGTAGATGACTCGAATTCACCTGTTGATATGGATGGTTCTTATGATTGTGAATTGAACTTGTCTACAGATTTTGAACCAACTTCCTTTAAAGAAGCTGCTTCTCATGATGAATGGAAAGAAGCGATGAAAAAGGAGTATCATGCCCTCATAAAGAACGACACTTGGAAGTTGGTTGATCTTCCATTTGGAAAGTCCATCAAATGGATGTAAAAATTGCCTTCTTGAATGGAGATCTAAAAGAGAATGTTTTTATGTCCCAGCCTGAAGGATTTGCTGTGAAAGGACATGAACATAAAGTATGCAAACTTGTGAAGTCCCTGTATGGCCTCAAACAAGCACCGCGAGCCTGGTATGAAAAATTAAGTGAGCATCTTCTGAAACTCAATTTCAAACATTTTTATCTTGATGATGCAACTTTATTTGTCAAGAAAGTTGGCAAAACAGTTGTATATCTTGTGGTATATGTAGATGATCTTTT
>APFE030531297.1:0-103025 GCA_000404065.3 Pinus taeda | reverse complement strand
CCAAGGTCAACTTATTTGTTACAATTGTGGAAGACCAAGACACTACGCGAAGGACTGTCTGAATCCAACACGACTGTCATGCCGCTACTGTACTTAGTTTGACCATGAGACTAAGGATTTCCCTATATTATTGGCTAAGATTCTCGAAAAGGGGGCGCATGCAAAGTAGGACCTCTAGATGATGAGGGTTGAGCCTCGCGAGGAAGACCCTAAGGTAAAAAGTATGCTACAAAGTCGAACCACAATTGAGCAGGATAAAGGAAAGCAGCTTGAAGAAGGCGAATGGGTTCGCAAAGCACCAAAAAAGGAGTCTGGATTTGATTTGGAGCATGCCAAAGAAACATTTATGGAAGTAAAGAAAAGCTTTACTGAGGCCTCTACCTTAGAAATTCAAGAGAAACTAGTTGAAGAAATGGATCCATCCATGATTACCACATTCTTGGAGACCTACATGAAACTGTTCTGCGATAGTAAGGTTGTGAAGGGCCTACAGGAACTGATCAATTGGTGCACTGGCAAGGATGGTGCTACTAGAAAACCATGCGTAGTCAGAAATCTTGGCAAACATAAGGCAAGGACTAGGCGTGAGATGAGACTCACCGCGCGGATAGGGGAATACGAAATGGAAAACGTTATCTTGGATCTGGGGTCTGACACGAATGCTTTGGAAAAGTAAACATGGGAAAGAATGGGGAGACTTGTGCTCTAGTGGTTTCCAATCTAGTTAAGGATGGCGAATCAACAGAAAAATATCCCGATGGAGAGGCTGTAAGGGGTGACAGTTGACATCGAAGGCATGAGCGCACTGGAAGATTTTTAGGTAATAGAGATTGTGGATGATAGAAATCCCTACCCTGCACTCCTTAGAATCAATTGTGCCACTAACATGAACAGGGTAATCAACTTGAAGAAGTGAAAGATGATATTTGAAAAGAATATGCTTCGTGTAGTAGTGCTGCTAGATCCTGCAGAAGGACCATGCTATAGAGAACCAGTATGTGATTATGAAAGTGATGATGATTTGGACCAGATTTACAAGACAATGACGCAAGACTAGGATTAGGTAAATACGATAGCAGTTGAGCATATCACATGGGATTGCGAGAGCTCCTACACATTAGATTGAGACAAATAATTGGATCATTGGCAGAATCAGTTGCATGACGTATCTACTTTGCATTGTAATATGATGACGAAGTCATTGTGTTGCGTGTCATTAGAATTAAGGGATATGCCTCACTATGATGGCTTAACTAATATGATCAGTTTTTGGATGCATTTTGAGAGAAAAGTTCCAAAGAAACATCACTTCTAGGCCTTGGACTGGGTACTGCATGCTATGCCCACATGATGCTGGGGTACGCAAAAGGATAATTTCAGTGATTGGTGTGACTAGAGGAGGATGATGAGAATACGTTTTGGATAGTCGAAAGTGTAGATGATAGACAAGTATGTTGGAAGGGATGATTTGTGTGATCACTTGGCCAAATGGACTAAGGCTTATGGAGCAGAGCCCCAGCCTGAATGGGTGCATCTATTTTGTCATACCCTAGATGTCATACCAATGAATTGGTACTTGGAAATAGAGCTCCACCATGGCACTGAAGAATGGGACATCTTGTGCCAGGGGTTTATAATGATGTTCAGCTTTGAGGATGGGTTTGACTGTATTGATGTGGCACTATAGGAAGTTAAAGTAGCGAGGATACTACAAGATCCTTTGGACCTGATTCAACCTGATTGGACTACCCAGCTAAACCATGCGTTGGAATGCTATAACGTGACCATTGAAGAAGAAGATGAGGATCCCAGAAGATTAATATTCTGGAAATTGAGGGTCACTATGAGGTTGAAGGTCCATAAATAGAGGATCCTGATATAGACGCACTGCTGAAAACTAGGCAGGTCAACGTCAGCACAGAGGCAAAGCCGAAATTTGCAAAGATTGGGGACTATTGGGATGATGCGACGGGAGACAAGGTCATCAATCTCCTCCGCAAATATTAAGATTTGTTCCCCACAAAGTTTTCTGATTTGAAGGGAACAATAGGAGACCTGGGTGTCATGAAGATCACCTTGAAACTAGATGCAAAACCTGTAAAACAAAGACCTTACTCCCTTAATCCGAACTATAAGGAAAGGGTCCATGCTGAGTTAGATAAGATGCTTGTGGCAGGAATTATTGAACTAGTGGAAGAATTTGATTGGGTAAGCCCCATAGTGGTCCAAGAAAAGAAACAGAAAGAAGAAATAAGGATATGCATGGATCTCCAGAAATTGAATGATGCTTGTGTGCATGATCCTTTCCCAACCCCATTCACTAATGAGGTCTTGGATAATGTAGGTGGCCAAGAAGCATACTCTTTCACTGATGGGTTCTTTGGGTACCATGAGATCAAAATCATGCCCGAGGATAGAAGCAAGAAAAACTTCATGACTAAATGGGGATGTTTTCAGTACACCGTAATGCATTTTGGGCTTAAGAATGCACCAACAATATTTTCTCGCATAATCATTGCGGAATTCAAAGACTTCATTCATAAATTTTTGGAGGTATACTTTGATGATTGGACATTGTTTGGATTAGGCAAGCGCCATGTGGCAAGTTTGAGCTTAATGATGGATACCTGTCAAAGATACCAGATCGTGCTCAATCAGAAGAAGTGTCTGTTTTGTGTCCCTTTTGGGATCTTGCTGGGTCATGTGGTATGCAGACAAGGATTGATGGTAGACCCCATGAATATCATGGTGATAATCAACTTGGAGGCCTCGAGGAATGTGAAACATCTGCGCACAAATCTAGGGCATACCAGATACTATAGGAAGTTCATCAAGAGATATGCCCAGATCACCATGCTTATGGAGAAATTGTTGAAAAATGATCTAACGTTCTGTTGGAATGATGAATGTCAGAAGAGCTTGGACGTGCTGAAAGAGAAAATGATCACCACGTCGATCCTAGTCTTCCCAGACCAGAAGAAGGAATTCCATGTGCACGTGGACATATCATGTATTGTGCTGGGGGCCATGCTAACATGGACTAGTGAGGGAGAACTGGATCACCCTATAGTGTTCACAAGTAGGAAGTTGTCTAAAGTAGAGAAGAATTATTCCACAATAGAGTGTGAAGGGTTAGCTATGGTGTACATGCTCTAGAAGTTCAAGAACTATTTGCTAGGTGGAAATTTTAAAATGTATACAGATCATTCCACATTGAAGTACCTCATCAACAGGCCTGTGTTGGGGAAAAAATATGTAGGTGGATGCTGTTATTCCAGGAGTACGACTTTGAAGTTATTGTGAAGCCAGGATGATTGAACACGGGACCTCATCATCTGTCGCGAATTGAAACGAGAGAGGAACCTACTAATTTGGAGGAGGGGCTTCCTGATGCACAACTCTTTGCAATGCACATCGCTGACAGTCACTTTGAATATATCATACATTTGCTAACGACGAGAATTGCTCCATAAGGGTATACAAGTTAGCAGAAGAAGGAGTTAGAGGTGCGTGCGTCAGATTTCTCTGTCATTGCATGACACCTATAAAATGGGGTCTGATGAAATATTGTGACATTATGTAATGGAGTTTGAAAGGAGTCGTATCCTCACCGATGGTCACGGGGGAGCCGGAGGAGGACATTACGCAGGAAAAGCGACAGTGTAGAAGATTCTACGTGTTGGGTTGTGGTGGCCAACCTTTCATAAGGATTCGAAAGGATATTGCAGGGTATGTGATGCATGTCAAAGGACTAGTAGGCCATTGAAGAGGGATGAACTACCTCTGATGTGGTGGGTGATGTTACAACCATTCGAGAAATGGGCAATTGACTTTGTGTGTCCAATTCAACCTCAAGGAAAGAAGACGGGTGCATGGTACATCATCACTAAGACTAAGTACTTGACTAGGTGGGCAGAGGCACAACCTGTGAATGACTGTATAGGCGCGATAACATCAAAGTTTATTTTTGAATATGTTTTGACAAGATTTGGCTATCTAAAGATCTTGAAGAGTGAATGTGGTATGCACTTTCTTAACGAAACAATTAGCGCATTGATAGAAGAATTTTAGGTGTATCATCAGAAAAATACGCCTTATCATCTATAAGCCAATGGGATGGTGGAATAATTCAATAAGATACTCGTGAGTGCACTAACGAAGATCTGCAATTCTTAGCGAAATGATTGGGATGTGTGCATACCCACGGTGTTATGGGCCTGCAGAACGACTTGCAAGAAGTTGACTGGGCAAATGCCTTTCAGACTCGTGTATGGTGTAGAAGTTGTGATGCCAATGGAATAAATTTTACCTTGTCCATGCATAGCAACACTCACAAGAATGGTGGACTATGTAGCCCTAGAAGAGAAGCTCATGTAGCTAGCAGAGCTTCAGGAGGATCGATTTCTAGCTAGATTTCATCAACAACTTCAAAAGGAGCACGAAAAGGCATGACACGATTGGAACATCAAACTATGCACATTCAATGTAGATGACCTGGTCTTGTTATATGACAGTAAATTTGATAAATTTCTAGGGAAATTTAGGATGCACTGGCTAGGGCCATATGTCATCAAGGAAATTACCGATGGTGGAGCAGTTCAACATGTTAAATTGAATGGAGAACCCTTCCCAAGGAAGGTGAATGGCAGATGATTGAAGCCATACACCGGTGATCCAGCTAGGTGGTTATATGAGGGAAACATAGTCTTAGCGCTCTAGGTAGCTGAAAGGAGGCGTGGGACTATAAACTACATTGCCTGGGTTGGAGAGCTACACAGGGAGAGAACTACACGGAACAAAGGAATGTCACATAGTCCACAACAACACGTAGAGAACTATGCTACTAGGGGAGCAACCGCATAGAGCAGTCAGAAAGTGACCATTAAAGTCATTGTTCATGATTTGACAATGAAACAATGGTCAAATGGAGTGGGGGGGTGGTATTTAAGTTGGAATTTATGGGAAAGATCTTTGAAAATATGTCGCTAATCTAGCATTAATGAACTATTTTTGGGGGTAATGGTTAGATTTGAATTCAAAATGGCCTATATATTACATATTGACACCTAGCAGAAAACAATTCGCATATTGAGAAATTATGAGTTGAGCTATGTGTTGTGCATAAACCACGCATTTTTTGAAGAGCTACTTGATTGCTCAATGTTCGATCAATTTCCAGAAACTGGCCACAAAATCATCTGTCACATTATTCTAAGAGCAACATCCATGGATGTTGAAGCAATGACAACTGAGGGAGTTGTTCTGGAGTTCGTTATGGCAATAGAAGGAGTTGCCCTATAGGTTGTGCCTAAAGAGATACTAGTTGAAGTACCGAAATCTCCACGGATTCCTAGACCAAGGCCTACCTCGACCAAGGAGGGTCCCAAGAACAAGAAGGGAAAAGAAGGTTGCAACACGACAACGGGTGCATGCATCTCCCAGAAAACACCGACAGAAGGATAAGCCCAGCACACAGGAAAAGGGAAAGAAGATTAACCTAGAGCCGAAAGAGGAAGAGATTGAGGATATCTGAATGGATGATGAGGATGTTTGGGTGGAAATGGAGGATGTTGAAATTGAGGGGTTTGACCCCATCAATAAGCTACCTGAGTATGTTCCTCTCCATAGAGGAAAGACCAAGGTTCTGAAAGACGTTGATGAAAGTAAGGTCACCCTACACACACCCCTCTTGCCAAACTAAATTGTGTTCGGAGGACCACGCTTAGGGTGTGTCCCCCTTTTTGAAATTAGAAGACTGGGATTTAGCAGACACAAAGCAGTTCCCTCATTTAGCAACGAACTAACTCATGCAATGCGTTTTCCATAAAAATATCGGAGTAATTGCGTTGGAGCCAAGGAAGTGGTTGAAAGACATGGATGAGGTAGGACTGCTCAACTTGCTATGGATGCCACATTACAACCACACACCCATCACAATGGTGGTAACCAAGCAGCTACTGTGCTTGGTACATAATGGGTTTCTATGGCTGGAGGAGCCAATACCCATCATGGATATGTTGATCCATAGGATCACGTGGTTGTCCACATAGGGGAAAATCCGGCCATGGTGTTTGGTGGAAAGGAGGGCGAGCATACCCTCATGGAGGCCATGAAAGGAAATTTTGAATCAGTAAAGAAGCCATGAGGTTATGCCATTATGAGTATCGCTGACCTCACAGTTAAATGGAAACACAACTCTTGGTAGAGAAGGTCATGTAGAAGTGTCGTGCAGATGAAGTGCTAGCACCAGTCGTAGCTTTGGTAGCCCAATGAGAGGAGGGAGTTTAATTTAATTGGGCATGATACCTCTATAGTGAGTTCCTCAGAAACTATCGCGAGGTGTAGGATCTCAGCAAGCCATTTCACTATGCATGGCTCTTGCTATCCATAGTGCCAGTAGCATGGTAGCTACCCAAAGACAATTAGTTTCCTCTAGTCACGACGGACCTACCGGAGGCAATGAAGTACGCCTCACTGTGGGCAACTAAGGATCCTCAGTGGATAAAGGACAACAAAATCCTTTGGATCTTGATGGAGATGAACATGCATATGGCCATCAACCACAAGCCATGGTTATCACCTACCAATTTTGACAGATTACAAGAGTACGTGAAATTCAAGGCTTACTCCCACCATGTCTCAATATGAGCACGAAAGGACCCTGAGCAGAAGTGGCATGACTTACCCTATTTGGCAATAGAGGACGTGATCGATGCAGTCCTTGACCAATGGCTGTTTAGAATGGCGCACCACCTCAGACTTGGTTGTGGGATTGAGCAAGTCCGCCACACAACGCAAGAAGGAAGAGGCCAACATGAAGATGGAACAACTGGTGATGAAAAGGAGAAGAGGAGCACAACTCTGACGGAGGTCAGAAATCAGCTTCACTAGAAATAGAGGAAGAATAGGATGAACAGACGAAGCAGGGAGGAGTAGACCGGGAGATGACTCCATTTCGTACCAAGCATACCAAAAGACCTCTCTGGATCCGATCACCCTAACATAGGAGGATCTGAATGATATAGGGGACGCAGTCTGGGATACCACCATAGAATTGTTGTAACAGTTTGAGTAGCAGCAACAACAGGCATTGTGGGCTATTTAGACGGGTCTGCATGATCTACAGATCCATGCATCATAGATTTAGACCAGCGTCCATTTTGGCCCTTAGCTCCTTAGACACCATAGGGATGCTGCATGCAAGGGACCCCTGAGCCATAGTGCCTCTAGATGGAGCACTGATGACATAGATTGAAGATGACAGGCCCATTGTTAGCGCCCTCAAGGGAGTAGGACTTAACTTGGCAATGCTTCCTAGCAAGGCACTTCACCTTCTGCAGGATGGCATGATTGTAGAACTTCAGGCCCACAAAAATGCACTTTACAAGTGATCAGCAAGCAAAAGGTCAGCAGTGCTCAACTAACTGTGCAGAGAGACTCCACTGTTAACCTTGTGATAGACATAATAGACAAGAATCAATACATAGTCAAGGTTGTGGATGAGGCATGCAGAATTGTCCTAGAGCTAGCCATTTCTGAAGCTAAGCTAGTAGATGTGCAGATTCAGAAACTCACTGCGGGAGTGCACAATGCACACACAAAGTTGACAAAGGTTCAGCTGGAGCTAAACCTCAAAATTGTAGAATTGAAGTTTAAGGCCCAACCTTCGACTCCACTGGATGTCAGGGAGAAGCGCGTGATTGCTGTGACATATTTGATAGCAAAAATAGCAAGTGCAGTGACAGACTACATGACACTTTTTGAGTAGTCACTCAAGGTACTCACCAGCTTGCAAGAAGACCCCAATGTGCAGAGGCTGGAGACAATAGCACAGAAACTACAATAGTTCTACGACGCGGTTAAAGCAACAGCGTACACTATTGCCATCACTCAGAGACTAGTTTCAACAAGGTCCCTATCTATGACATTGATGCTGAGGATATCAATAGGAACTTTCTATCTCTTCAAAATCCTAGGGTTGTAGTTGAGTTGCATGTGGAACCTTTCCTCAACCCCTCTTGTAATAAAGAATTCTTTCTCTCACCTAAATATGATCATCATGAGAAACCTACTTGTTGTGGTGCCTCATGTCATTAGTCTCCCTTTCCATCTAATCATAACCCCAGGGTGGCCATAAAGTGAAATATGAATGATAAGGATAATCACAGGGATGATATTCATGAGGTTTCCATCCATCGAAGGTTTATGAGCTTGATTATCGATATCTCTATCTTTTGGTTAGAAGAAAGGATATTGTGGATTCCATTACATCCTTTCATTCACTCTTCCCCTATGATACTCCATCTGTGGTCATTCCATTTTCCCTGCTCCCTCCCTTGTGACTTTCCATATAGCCATTCCCACCCTTTCCTTTGGATCTATTGCATGATTAAGAATAAGGGAAGTTGTTCTCATATTGATTGGATGATATGTTGGTTGCATTGGGTCTATGATTACATTTAGTAGTTGTATAATGTGATATGAATATTAGAGTAGGATGCATTCTATGCTGCTTTTTGCATTAGAACTAATATCATATTCTTTTATCATCATAGAATAGGTGCATTTATATTAGAATTACATTTAGAATTAATTTTTTATCTTTTATTATCTTTTATGGCCAAACAAAATCATGGGCTTAGTCTTTGACGTGAAAGTAACATCTTTATGGTCTTGTTAGGTCCCTATACTACTAGTGTATCCCGTTATTGTTACTCTTGTGCCAATGTAGTCCCGATATTGTTATTATTGTGCACCATAGAAGCCCACTATTGTTATTGTTGTGCCCTTATATTGTTATTGTTATGTAGGCTCTGATTATATTATGGTCCCTTAGACTCATATATATAGAAAGGAGATCTTCTCATTTGTATCATCCAAGAATTTCTCATTTAGTAATGAAAAGGAGGTTTCCCTCTTGAAGGGGGTAATTTTGAAGTCATTGATCTATCTCTTTTTTGACTTGGTAACATAACATTTGGTATCAAAGCTTTTGATTCTAGGGTTTTGCTGCTTCAAACAAGTCATCGTGGAATTTTCACTATACTTTTTTCTATAAACCTTCATAGGTAGAAATTGAAACCACATTTTGGTGAACTTCGTGTACAAATATTAGATCTCATCTCACTATATTTTTAGAGATATGATTCAAGGAAGTTAGGGTTTTTCCAAGCTGCATAATTCCATCTCAAACAGGTGACCTAGGGAAAGCGTCATAACTTTCTCTGTGAGAATCATATTTGAAGTTCATAAAAAGTGACAAAAAGAGGATGAACTATAGGTTTTGTGGTATCATTTTTAGGGCTGAAGGTCAAAAAAGTGACATGTGACACTCTGTACAAGTTCACTCTATGGAACGAGTGTATAATCAGCAAATTGTGGGTGATTGGGCATAACCCTCTCTTGAAGAATCCAATATTGGTATGACCTATTGGGTTAGAAAGAAGACTCATAGGGATACTATAGGACTAAATTTCAGATCTTGGAGATTCACAATTACATAGATATAACAGTTGCAATATCTAACTCCTAAAAATAAAGAAAAATGTGTATTTTTGAAATTTTGCATAACCTTTGTTTGAAAAATCATTTTTAAGTGATTCAAAGGGCATAGTGAAGCATAAATATCATTGTTTGATTCCAAAATGAATCTAGTATTGAAAATGGGAACACATAATAAGAAACCAGAAAGATCTACTATGATGCATGAAGAAGAGGAATACATGCAACATGATATATCAAAATCATGAGACCAAGTGCAACAAATTTCACTCTCGCAAAGAGTAATCAAAAAATAAATGGAAGATAAGTTGGATGGTTTGAATAATCGTTTAAAATTATACATGCAAATTTTGGAGGATGGATTAAAAGCAGATATGAAAGGTTTGGAGGATGGTTTAAAAGCAGGCCTGGAAGGTTTGAAAGAAGCTTTGACAAAGTTGCTTCAAGAAATCCTTCCTAATGGCAAAAATATATTAATGAAACTCATGATTGGAGTAAAAGAAATTTTAATCATGATTTCAAAAACTGTAAAGTTGGATTGAAGATCCACCATATTCCAAAGATTGATATGAGGATGTTTTATGGCAAGGATCTGGTAACATGGATACTACAAATGGAGCAATATTTTTATCTTCATAATGTGCAACACACATAAAAGGTACACAATGCAATTTCATATTTCTAACCCAATTAGTTTTTATGGTATCGATGGATTTGTTCTTGTAAACCACTTGTGACTTGGTCAATTTTTACAAAGGATATGATAATATATTATGAGGATACAAAAAGAAACACCTTCTTTATCCAATTTATAAATCTCAAACAAAAGGGTTCAATGGCGGAGCACATTGAGGACTTCCATAGGAGCAGAGGATTGATGTCTTCATAGGGAATTTAAAGGATAACATCCAACATGAGGCTCCCGTTTGAGAACCTGATTCATTGCAGAAGGCATTTGGGATGACAAGAAAAGTTGAAAGAAAAATTATGGCAACACAAAAGTCTACCACTCACAACTATAAAGATGGAAGTGTTCATGCTTCTATCCTTCAAAAACCCACAAGGTTTACACCAAAAAAATTGGAAGAATAAATAGAAAAAAATATTTTTTACAGTTGCGATAGAAAATACACTAAAGGTCATAAGTTTGATGACAAGAAATTATTTTACATGGATTGTGAAGACGAGGAAGAAAATGAACAAGGAGCTTCAACATAAGAGGATATACACCAGGAACCAACCCTAAATAAATAAGAAATTAATCTGACCATATCTTGTAACGCATTGGTAGGAATTACCACTCCTCAAACACTAAATATAGAAGGACGTATCAAGAAGAAAAAGGCAATAGTGCTGATTGATTCGGGTAGTACCAATAATTTTATTCATGTAAGACAACCAAGGAATTAAGTTATTTCCTATATCCAGCACCATAGTGTCAAGTGATTGTTGCAAATGGAGGAACTATAAATTTCTCTATAAATTTCCATAATATCAAGCTAACCATGGGGGAATATGTATTGAATAGTCCAGTGCTTTCCATTCCAATGGGTGGTGCTGATGTTGTACTAAGAGTCCAATGGTTACAATCTTTGGGTATGATAGCTTTTAATTTTCATGAACTTTTCTTGAATGTTTTTTGGAAAGGAAAGGAAGTCGAATTAAAGTGTACTATAGGGAAACCAAGAAAGATAATAAAATCCAATGGCATGAAAAATATTCTAAATAAAGAACAACAGGGCTAATTATACAATTATGATCGCTAGAGATTTAAACATTGAAATCATCTATTTCTATAGATCTCTAAAAGTTCTTGGACAATCATTGCAAGGTGTTTGAGAATCCCAAAGGCCTACCACCTATTCGTGATCATTACCATGCTATTCATTTGATTCCAAGAAGTGTTTCTCCAAACATAAAGCCTTATAGATATCCCTATACCCAAAAGAATATAATTGAAAGCATGGTTGCAGTAATGCTAGAGGCCAGTATAATTCAGCCTAGTGAAAGTTATTTCTCTGCTCCAGTAGTATTGGTGCATAGGGAGGATAGATCACGTCACATGTGTCCAGATTATAGGGTGATCAACAAGCTCTCTATTAAAGAAAAATTTCCCGTTCCAATCATTGATGATTTGTTGGATGAATTGCATGGAGAAATTTGCTTCACCAAGTTGGATCTTCGTTCAGGATATCATCAAATTATAATGAAGGTTGAAGACATTCCAGAAATAGAATTTAGAACTCATGAGGGTCATTATGAATTTTTGGATATGCCTTTTGGCCTTACCAATGCACCTTATACATTTAAAGGTTTGATGAATTCCATTTTCAAACCCTTCCTTAGAAAATTTGTGTTAGTATTTTTTGATGATATAATAATCTACAACAAGTCTCGGAAGGATCATCTTCAACATGTTGACAGGGTGCTCAAACTATTGGAGGAGAAACAATTATATGTAAAAACCTCTAAATGTTTCTTTGGAGTAAGGGAAGTGGAATATATGGGTCATATTGTATCTCATGATGGCATTAAGGTAGAACCCAACAAAATTAAATGCATTAAGGAATGGAAAATCCCAACAACCATAAAGAATATTCGAGGATTTCTCGAGTTCACAGGGTATTATCACAAGTTTGTTAAGAACTATGGGAGAATAGGAGCACCTCTAACAACATTATTGAAGAAAAATGCATTTTCTTGGACTCTGGAAGCAACTAAGTCCTTTTAATATATTAAAGAGGTAATGTGCCAAGCATCATTCTTAGCTATGTCGAACTTCACAAAAACCTTTATTATCGAATGTGACACCTCAGGAAATGAAATTGGTGTTGTTTTAATGAAAGAAGGAATACCCATTAATTTCAAAGTTGTTCAATAAAAGGAAAGTATTTAAACACACCTATTTATGAGAAGGAAATGTTGGCAATACTGAATTCACTAAAGAAATGGTGACCTTACCCAATGGGAAGACACTTCAAGATAAAAAAAGATCATGATAGTCTGAAATACTATTTGGAACAAAGGTTATCTTCAGAAGTATAGAAATAATGGGTCACAATGATGTTGGGTTATGACTTTGAAATCATCTACAAAAAGGGACGAAAAATGTTGTTGCAGATGCACTCTCAAGAAAGGATGAGGATGTGGAAGGATTTATTTGTGCCATTTCTTGAAGAAGTGTGGATGCTCATTCAAAGGATACAACAAGATCCCAATATATATTATACATTTAGCTGGAAAAATGATTCATTATGGTACAAATTTATGAGGCTCATCAATAGGTAAATTATATGGACCTTAATGCCACTCTCCAGCTTATTAAAATCAACTTTTTCTCACATTTCTTCATGTATTTTATTATATTTTGCTCAGTAAGAAGGGTAAAGGTGAGATGTTATGTCATGTGGCCTAATGTGCACTAATATAAGGATTTGGATTAATTTCGTGCTAATTTAAGTGTAGGAACTCAAAGTAGGCAAGAAAGAGGTATTTTAGTTGATTGGGTATCCCTCCTTAACTCCTTAATCACGTGAAGAGTCCTCCACCAGGCCTCATCAGCTCAAAGTTACAAGCAACCAAGCCCACCGAGTTTGTTGGTAGCCAAGCCAATGATAGTTGAAGACAAGTCAATCTTGAGTCTAGGAGCCAAGCCTCCCTAAACTTAAGGAAGTTGTTGGTAGCTTTAATTGTATAAATAAGAAGTCCTAGGGCCTCATTAGGATTCAAATTCCTCCACTTCTTTGGTCAAATGGAATTCTTCTCTATCTTCTTCATTATTTACCTTCTTGATCTTAGGAAAATCTTTGCTGTAATGCTTATTGAATCTTAGCTATGTTCTTTTCTTAAATGTTTGAGCACTTTTTCCATCAACCTGTCTTCTTCTATCTTGCATAGAAACCAAAATTTGTTGGATAGGATAAATTTCTTATCCTCATAGAAATGTGTTATCTTGTTCATTAGTTAGTGTATTTATAAAAATGAAGATTATATCTCCTAGATCTTGTAATTGAGATCTTATGGAGAAAACCCTTCATACTCTGATACCTTCAATTTGTGTAGATCAGATCTAACCTTTCTTATTTCATCTTCGGAGAATAGTTCTTCCAACTTATCATATATATCTCTTTGATGTCTCCAATTTTACTATATGAGGGGACCTTTGACTGATTTCATCAGAATCACTTGAGCCCTTTGATCTCCTTCCATGTATTCATAGGAGAATTTTCCATTAATATTATTAATGACTTCACTTTCTTCAACGATTATGTCTATCCTCCCTTTTTCATGGAAGGAAGTTTGATGAGCCAACAAAATTATAGATCTCCTTGCAAAAATGAAGTCCTTTTACCATATTATAGAATAAAGATACTTACTTGATAAGTGAAGATGAATTGTCCAACTTCATTTGATTGTTGTTGATGATGTATATGACTTGATGCTTCTTGGATGATTCCTTTTAAGGATAAGGAGGTCATTGCTTCAACGAGTGGGAGATTGTGTCCTTTTGGATGGTCTTCCTCCAAATGAAATCCTTGCTTCAATAAAAAGAATATTGCCCCTTTTATAACAACGCCTTTCGATCTAGAATTTTATGAATGAACACCCTTCAAGATACTTCATCTTCAAATTGATTGAGATTGGATCATAGGAATTCTTCATTGGTTGATCTAGGGATTTTTCTTCCTTTATGATGAGGATGTAATCTTGATCTTAAATCGTTATTCTTGGATAAGTAATCTTCAAGCTACCTTGACTTGTAGATCTCTTCTACCTGATTAAATTTAGGGTCTTTGTGGTCTCTTGATATGGCTTGAGGGTTCCACAAGCTTCTTTGTAAACTTCTTCTTTGATATAGGGTTTTGATTCTTCCTTAAAGATATTTGAACTTTCACTTTGACATCCTTTAACATTCTTTGATTCCATTATTGAAACTCGATCCTTGAGTGTCTCTTTGATTAGATGCCCTTCCTTAACTGTCACCTTAGCTATGATACCATGTTGATAAATCTAGGGCATCATTAGTTACGTGATTTCTTTTAATTTGTAACTGCTTGCGAGTACCTTTTAATTCATTAGATTAGGATATTCTTGTCACTTAAATTATTAGTGTTATTCTTCATCAAACAACTACCAATGCATGAACATAAATAGACAAGAGACATATAATGTAGGCTATCAACCAAGGCCAAAAACTCTCACTCTTTGAGAGGAAAACCCACACAAATTCTTATTATAGAGATTCCAATTAATGAATACCAAGACCAAGACCCTTGACCTATTAGCCACTCCAAGAACTAGACACTAGTTCTCTTTACTGTCTTCTCTTCTTCTCAGCTCCTCTTCTTCTTCAACCTTCTTTGCATCAAGACATATTTATCATCAAGATCGTATCACTGTATCCACATCAATATCTCTTTTACTGTAAGACCTTCCTGTTGTCATATTCCCGAGAACTTACTTCAATGATGGTGATCCTTCAAACTATGACAGATCCATTACTTTTAATTGTAATGGCATCCTTCTTAATGTAAGTATATTGAACCCTTAACAATGTATAAGCATCGAGCTTACAATACTTTAATAACATCAAGACTAAGATAGCACCGAACATGAGGCTTCCTTCATAGCACTAAAATTAATGACTGTAATGATATATGCAATTGTCTCTTATCCTTTTTCGCTGCCATTGTGATACAAACTTCAGAGGGATCCGAATTCCCTTGAAAAAACCCAATATGCACTTTTGTACCCTAGTTCGATCTCCTTCTACACTCTTATCCAAACTCTCTAATTGTTATCTGAAAATATCAAAGATACCTGAAGTTCTGGACTATGTAAATGCGAAGATCCCAACTAGATATATATAGTGGTTTGTCACATATAAATAAGTTTACCTATGATATTGAATCGGTGTGTCTCAAAATAGGTGATCCGACACGATTTTATACTTCATCTTAAGGCCGAAATGAAGAGGAGGACTAATGCTTGTCATTGGAGGGATTCTAGACACTTGTATAGACTCATATACGTTTGTCATATCCCCAAGAAGGGTTTTTCATACATGAAATTGACTCTTTGACTTTAATGGAAAATCCTAAAGGTTCTCAATGGGAGCCACTAAAAATAAAATCTCTTGTTCTTGAAATCCATGAAGAAAGCATTACAATAATAATTTTATTTTCTTCTTCTCATCATTTACAAAAATCACAATTACATGTCATTATGAAGACTGAAACTAGTTACACTTTTCAACAATGTGGGATCTACCTTGAGCCAATCAACATGCTCCCCACTATTGCTATTGTTAGCCACACTTTATTGATCTACAGTTTACCCACTTCGCTAATGACTCTTTCATGTTTGGCAATGCTTCCAAACCTATCTATGTTGCAAAAGGGTCTCCAACCAACTTTAGCTCTGCCACTTTGACCTTGGGGTTTCTAATATTTGACTGACTCTAACTTATGATCCAAGAGGCCATTTTCAAACTTACACATACAACTAAAAAACTCTTTCAGATCTCTATCCATCTTGGTGGGTTTCACCTGCAGTGGATATGATCTAATCTCCAATAATTGGACTCAATTTTTTTGCATCTCCTCTAGCGATGTTGGTCTTCATCTTTCTTGTGCCTGGTCATGAACACCTGTGTCATTATAATTAACACCTTTGATACCTTTTCCAACTTTTCCCGTGAATGAAAACTCCATCATCAATGATTTACAGTTGCCATGAATGACAACATATTTCCAACAATTTACCCCTTTGGCATTGATGGCAACACGATGATCAAACAAAACATCTTCATGAAGAGAAACTGATTATGATTGTCTCAAATAATTCCTTTTGATTCATATCTTTCCTTTTGATGTTTCTCCCCCTCAGATGCGCTTCTATTTTTTTGTACTTTTGCTATGAATCTTATACACCATGATTTCTCCAAGACTCTTATTTCTTTTGTTTGATCACCAAGACATATCCCCCTTTTACATCAATGAAAAAGACACTAATGGAGCCCCTTTGTAACTTTACTCCTCTTATCAATAATCTCCTCTTTCTTTTGATCTTGTGGACCTGCTAACTACTTTTTCTCACGCTAAAAACCTTAGGTACTTTTGATCTGATCCAGGCAACTTCCTCTCTATCCTACGAAGAAGATTGATTTAAAAGGAGAGGAGTAATTACTCCCAATATTTGTGTCAATTAGTCAAGAGTGATCTCTTACTAAGAGAACGCAAGTTAGTATAACTGAGCCATGAGAAAGATAATTCCTGCTAGTCAGAGTCTCAACTAGGATTGCATTTCATACTAGTGCCTTCCTAGAAACATACACCTGACCTCTAGAAACAAGAACAACCTCTCATATGCATGACACCATCATTTTTTCTGATCCAGGTGGATGTTGGTGGCCACCCACCTATCCCATTTGGACCCCCACAATTGTCTCTTTTAGCATTTTTAGTTTCCTTAATTGTAGCACAACTTACTATTTTTAGCAGTTTTTCGGGTCCTGAACTTCCGGAGCCGTTTTGAGGCCCTAAACGACGTTTTTTGGGGAATCCAGGGGCAACATGGGTCCATGCAATGGATCGATGTTGCCCATTCCAAAAATGGTAGTTCTCGGATAGATCTTTCTAACGAGCTATCATATGCGTCAAACGGAGATCGTATGCCAAAGTTACGACCCCGGGAAATTGATGTACCAATTTACCCAAAACGGGGCCCACAATTTGGCGTTTCATCTTCTAAGGGTCGGTTTTCGAATATGAAGGGTTTTCCATTGTTTCTCAATAATAAATAGGCCTTCGAGCCTCATTGTAACACAATTTCGGAACAATTCAAAGACATGTAGCCGCACGTCTCTTCTCAGAGGTAAGCTACCATCGTCCTAGGTGGTTTATTTCCAATTCTGATTGTAAGCATATTTCAGTATTTTCCATTAATGAAATGAAGCGTTATTTCCGCTGCATCTCTCTATTTATGGTTATCGCATCTCTGTATTTATGGTTATCTCTGTAATCTATTGTGTTCCTCTTTAAATCCGGATCAGTAATGTAATTGGTTGTCATATGTAAATTTCTGTTGTATCCCCACTTGGTTGGGTGATGAATGTATGTATAGAGTCTGTTGGTGATAGGAAGGTCTTTTATGATGTATAAGTCATGGTTCCTCTTGAAGAACATCTTTTTGCAGATCTTGCCTACAGGTCAGGGGGAGATTGGTCAGCGCAGCGGAGCAAAGATTTTAACATGTACTCAGGGGGAGCACAACCCTTTGCCCTTGATGACAAAGGGGGAGAATGACTTTGAGGAACAATGACTTTGAGGATCGTGGGGTTGCCAACAAGTGCAAAGGGGGAGATTGTTGGCATTATGGCACAGGTTTGGCACTATGGCATAGGTGTTGTCCTTGATGGCAACTCACTCTGGTGACAGATCTCATTTCAGGCTCTCAGAAAGAAGAAAAAGATATATACGCAAGTTCATTTTGATGAAGCCGCATATACAAGCGGGTTGGACGTTCCCAAGGCGCGTATGCATATACACGTACTTTCATGCAAGGAAAAGCGCGTACATGTGGGAGAACTTATTTTTGGTCTGTGGTATTTAGCCCTTGGTATTTGAACCTATGGTTTTGGGCCATGGTATCTCATCATAAGTGTTGATCCCAAGTATTGGGTCCATGGTATTGAAGTGTTATGGTTTTTTGGACCGTGGTATTGTGAAAGGCCTAAGGCTATCAAAGAGGAAGGAAATCATTTGGCAAGGAATTATCTCAATGATTGAATATCTGATAAAGTGCTAGATCTAGAATACGGTGATTCGGTTATGGTGCAGATATGGATCTGAATGAAGAAGGAACCTGAGCGCAAGGAGAAGGATAAGTTCTATTGATGGGTTAAATCTTAAGGCTTGAATGATAGTATCTTTGTATGATTTTGATCTGTTCTATGTGGCGCTTGCTTGATCTATAAATCTGGTAATCTGGGTAAACTAATATATGAACATTTGAAGGGGTAAATTATCTTTATAGATCTGTATGCATGTTCAGTGAAGCAAAGGAGCGTATACACGTTGTTTCTGTAAGTTACGAGAGAGTATACGCAGGTTGATCTTAGCATGGGAGCGTATACATGTAGTTTCTATAAGTCAGAAGAGCGGATAAGTAGGTTGATCTTAGCACAGGTGCGTATACATGCCGTTTTTGTAAGTCAGAAGTGCGTATACACAGGTTGATCTTAACACATAAGCGTATGCACCGAAGTTGTTGATTATTGAAGTAGCGTACATCTCATAATTTATGTTCTAGCTGCTTCTGTTGATTATTGCAGTGATCTGGGTTTAGAATTTGGGGTGTGATTACAGTTACTGTGATTTGGGTACAATTGACAGAGAAGTGTTTATTTTGATTCAGTATTGACTGGTGAAAAGCTGATTGGTTGATGCATAAATTCTTGATATTTGATTGATGTTATTTGTGGATCCAGTCTGAAAATTTATGAAACGTGGTCCCTGGAAGAAAGAGACGGTTGTAACCTTCTGCAGGTAGCAGCCTGCGTACTAGTATCTCAAATAGTACAAGAACTAAGGGGGTTGTAGCTCTCTGTAGGTAGTAGCCTGCATACTGGTAAAGGACTACACCATTACAGAATCATTGTAAAAATAAGTTTCTAATTAAAAGAAGATAGAGACGAATTGCAGCAGGTTGTTTTCACCCACATTGGGGTTCCACCTTATATCTTGTGTTCTTTTGTGTGGTTGTCTTCTGATCTATTTTACTGTTCCTGGTAACTGTTTATATGATTCTGTTGCATAACTTAATGATCAAAATCTGAAGAATAACGTAAATTATAAATCTGCATAGTATACGCGGGTTTCCTTATCTGTAGTTGCGTATATATGCGGGTTCATCTAACTGAAGTAGCATATATGTTCTGGGTTTGAAAAAGAAAATAATTGACTAGATAATACTGATTCACCCCCCCCCCCTCTTAGTATTATTTCCAACACATTACTAGTTGGGACATTTTCCAAGAGAAATTCTTGACTAAGTTCAGCGATGATAGATCTACGGCAACACTCATCAATGATATATCGAATCTAAAGACTGAATCAAGAGAACCTATCAAAAATTTTAACTCACATTTCAACAAGCTTTTGAATAAAATTCCAACCACTTCCAAGCCTAGCGAAGAAGTTCAAAGTGAATGGTACATATCTGTTTTACTATCGAACATAACGATCTTTGTTGATAGGGCTACCAAGACAATATTGGCTGAAAACATGAAGGAAGTGATAGTGGTAGAAAAACGTATCTTAGCTTTAGAAAAGAAAAACATTATCGATGAAAGAAAATCTAACAAGGTCACTTTTAGAGATGATCCTAAGAAAAAGCAATCAACAGACCCATTTGATTTAGAAGGATTGCATAAAGTCCTAAAAACCATGTCTAACAAAATGGTTGACATTAAAAGACAAGTAGTAGAGACTTCTTCTGAGAAACCCTACAAGCCTTATAGAAAAAATCCTTCAACTGATTCAAAGCCTCCCAATGCTATAACAAATGTAGAATTTGAAGGAGAAGAAGAGGAAGTTTCTAACGAAGAACCTACTGATGAAGATGAAGTTGTAGAGTTTCAAGGAATGTGGGACTTCATTCTTCCCGATGAAGAGGATCAAGGGGCATCACCAGTCAGTACAAGAAGTAGAAATCAACTCAATCCTCCACAACCTAGTTCTCAACAGAAGAGCGCAAGTTCGGTATCCAAGGATAAATTCGCAAGTAAGAAATCATCACCAAAAGCGACTCAAACAAGCACAGTCCAATCTGATTCATCAACTCCATCTAAAACACTGATTGTTTATGATGAGATGGAGTATAATATCGTTGAAGACATGAAGAAGACTATGGCTAACATTACTTTTCATTAACTGAGCAAATTGAAACATCAATAGAAGCTACTTTTCAAAGAGTTACATGCAATACCCGTTGCACCTCTTCCTGCCGCTATAATCTCGCAAGATTCTCATGAGATGGGAAGACCTCCAACTAATATGGCAAATAAAGTTGACCGAAATGATATTCCTTTAATTGGAGGTAGGCCAAAATCTCATACTCCCCCATTCCTTCTTACTTACGAAAATTTGAATAAAAACTTGCATAGTTGTTTTGTAGATTCAGGAGCTTCATCTAATATTTTGCCTAAAACAATATGTGCAAAGTTAAACGTCCAACCTCAAAAATCTGTAGTACGCATAGTTCTACTTGACTGATCGCAAGTTGATGTAATTGGTGAAATAAATCAAGTTACCATAAGGCTACCATCTAATCCAAAAGTATGTCAAGTCATTGATATTTTAGTTGCAGACATTCCTGAATTTTATGGTTTAATTTTTTATAGGGATTGGTCTGAAAAGCTTCATGTATGCTTTGCGACTGACTGGTCACACATGTGGCTCCCTTACAATGGTAAACCAAATCAGATAAAGGTTGAACGAGAAAGACACCAAAAATACATAGTGACGGAATTGGAAGGAGAAAATGAACATGTAGCATACAACAACAATATAATTGGAAACTATTCTGTTGACTCTTTCTTAGGAAATTTTAATGCTCATACTTCGCCTTATTTAGAACATTATGTTTTATCTCAAGTAGAAAACTTTTCTCAAACAGATAGTTCTAAATGTGTTAATTTTGTAGATAGTCCTGTAAATACTTCTTTATTTTGGAAATTATTTTTTGATGGTTCTAAGTCTAATGATGGAGCAGGAGCAAGATGTGTATTAGTTAGTCCAGAAGGGAATAAAACTATGCTTGCTTGTATACTTGAGTTCGATTGCTCAAACAATACTGCAGAATAGGAAGGTTTAGTCCAAGGAATTTACAAGGCAATCATAATAGATATCAAGTATCTACAAGTCTTTGGAGACTCTAAAATTGTTATTAAATAGGTACGAAATAGTATACTTTGTCTATAAGGTCATTAAAGCATTATCAATATTTAGTGCAAGATCTGACTGAACATTTTATAGCATTCAATATTTCATCCATTCCCAGACTCCAAAATGCTAGTGCTGACCTCCTGGCTAATGTAGCTTCCAAGCTTATTCCCTCAGAAGACTATAGCCTAGATAGATTCTCAATCGGATTGATCTTTTGGCCCTCGATCCTTGATAATATTACCAACTAGAGAATTTTTAACGATGACCCTGATATTGTAAGTTTCCTGACCTAGAAGGATCTTACACTAATCATATAATTAATGAGGACCAACATGACACGCAGTTACAACTAGAGAGCACCAATAATGTTATACCAAAATCTGTAGCCAAGTTGAAAGACCTATATGATTTGAAAGACCGATTCAAAAGGCCTACCAATTCAAAACTTCAAAGTTCAAATCTAAACTATGAATTAGTAAATCTAGGAACAGATACCAAGCCATAGAATATCAACCTAGGTCTTGACCTAGCACTAGAAGAAAGGTTAGCCTTTGTTCGGCTCTTGAAACAATATAAAATTTTCTTTGCCTAGAATTACGATGACCTTAAGACTTCCGACACTTCAATCATTCAGCATACTATCCCAATGATAGCTGATGAAAAACTTTTCAAAAAAAAGCTAAGGAAGATCCATCTTAATTCAGATTAAATTTGAGCTCAATAAATTATTGAAAGCCAAATTTTTTTTTCCCGTTCAACATTCTAGATGGGTTTCCAATATGGTCCCAGTCAGAAACAAAAACAGAGACATTTGAATTTGTATTGACTTTTGAAATCTTAACAAAGCCTGCCAAAATGATAATTTTCCCCTGCCTCCTATGGAACAAATATTGCAAGTGGTTGCAGGATCAGAATAATACCTTTTTTAGATGGTTTCTCCGATTATAACCAAGTTTTTGTCTATCTTGACGTTCATCTAAAAACCACATTCAAAACCAAATGGGGTACTTATGCATATCAAAAAATGCCTTTTAGGTTGATTAACGCTAGCGCCACATTTCAAAGGGCCACGGATATCGTATTTAAGGGATTAGTAAACAAATCAGTGGTGATTTATTTGGATGACATAACAATATATTCTAAAAAACATGGTAATCACCTCAGAGAATTAAAGTAGATCTTCCAACGTTGTCAAAGGTATGGGATTTCACTTAATCTAAAAAAGTCCTTTCTTGCATTAAGTGAAAGATTTTTTTTTTGGATTTATAGTGTCAAAATTTGGAATCCATATTGATCCCGATAGAATTAAGAAGATTTCTGAAAGATCCTTACCACATAATAAGAAAGCCATGCAATCCTTCCTTGGCCAAATTAATTTTGTTAAAAGATTTGTTCCAGACTTCTCAAGGATTGTGTCACTGTTATAAGCAATGATCAAGGAGAATTCACTCTTCAAATGGGGCCAATCAGAGTATGAAGCATTCAAATTGATTAAGCAAGTAATTGGCAATGCCCCATCCCTAGCAACTCCAAATTTTTCTGATCCTTTTATTTTGTATACATTTGCCTCTGAGAAGTCATATGCTGCAATACTCATGCAAGCTAATCAAGAAAAGGTAGAAGCCCAAATTACCTTCTTTAGTTCAAATTTGCAAGGGGCTGAATTAAATTATTCTGACATTGAGAAACAAGCTTATGCTGTTTTAAAAGCGATCAAACATTTTAGGTCCTTTCTTCTTAAAACCCATACAAAAGTCATAGTAACATTTCCAGTGGTAGGAAATCTTTTAGTACAAAAAGACATGGGTGAAAAGAGAGCAAATTGGGTCACTACCCTACAAGAATATGATGCTAAGATCAGGCCAGCAAATATTGTAAAAGGAAAAGGATTTCGCAAGATGTTGGCTGGAGCATCACTTATTTCTGAAATACCATCTCCAAATCAAGAGGTACAAATGTATGAGGTAAGCCTAAATGATATTGAATCAAGATATGCTGATATCATATTTTATCTAAAAAATAGATATGCTCCTTCAAATCTGAATTATACAAAGAAAAGAGCCCTGAGATTGAAAGCCAAGCAGTATTAACTCATAAACAATGTACTTTTTGGGATAAATTATTATTCTGTTCTTCTTCGATGTCTTGAGAAATCTGAAGCTGAAAAAGTGTTGCAGGAACTCCATGATGGACTAGTAGGTGGACATTATGCGGCAGATGCTACAAAACATAAAATTTTGTGCGCAGGATACTATTGCCCTACAATATTTAAAGATGTGCATAGCTATGTAAGGAAATGTCAAGTTTGTCAAACTGCTGCCGGAAGATAGAAGAAACCATCGTTGCCATTACAACCAGTCAATATCAATCAACCATTTGATCAATGGGGATTGGATATAATAGGTGATATCATTCCTCACTCTTCTAAACAACATAGCTACATCCTTACACCTACAGATTATTTTACTAAATGGGTAGAAGTAGTTCCTCCCAAGACAACTAATGCTAAACATATCATTGATTTCATAGATCAGTTCATAGTTACCAGGTTTGGTTTACCCTCTTCTTTAATGTTTGATAATGGATCATATTTTTCTAGCAATGCTATGACTAATTTTTCACTTAAAAGAGGTTTTAAGCTTAAATATTTTGCCAATTACTACTCACGAGGGAATGGGTTGGCCGAATCAACAAATAAAAACTTAATCGGAATTATTAAGTGAACCATTGATCAGAATCATAAAAACTGGCACAAATCTTTGATGTATGCTCTGTGGACAAACTGAATAACTCAAAAAGCCTCCATCGACACTTCTCCCTTTAATTTAGTTTATGGGAAAGAAGTAGTTCTACTAACTCATCTAGCAATTCCTTCTTTGACCTTAGTTCAATTTAGTGACGAAACACTAACTTCATCTTTACAACTAAGACAACTACAGATCCTTAAGCTAGAAGAGCAACGAGAAAATGCTAAAATTACACATGCTCATCATCAAGCACTAATAAAGGCTTCCTTCGATTCAAACATGTTATCTAGGAAGGATTTTCAAATTGGAGATTTAATATTGAAATGGGATAAGGCTCACAAAGAAAAAGGCAAACATTCTAAATTCCAACGAATGTGGCTTGGAGCATTTCAAATTGTTGAAATCATAGGTCCATTGACTTTCATGTTCCAAGATTTAGCAGGGAAAAGAGAATCTTTACTTGTTAATGGGCAGATCCTTAAAATATACTCTCCATAAAAGATGACCTCTTCTACTTTTTTAAGTTATTATTTATAGCTTTATTTTGATAATAAAATAGGTTGTAAATGGTTACCTTTGGAATTCATGAAAAATATTAGTGTTTCTTTAAAAAAAAAAAAATCGCTTGTATAAATAGAACTGATTTGGAAAATTGATCATTATTATTGAAAGATACAGTCAAATGCTACAAGCCTGAAAATTTTACTAGTTTTAGCCTTACAAATTTTGACAAAAACAACCCTTAGTGTGAATTTGTTTTATATCAGTCATGAAAAGCATCAATAACAAAACGAAGGTTCTCTGTAGAAAAGTTGTCTCCAAAAACTCTATAATTGTCATCTAGAGCTATTCTTAAGGAACCAATGACTTCCTCCCCACCTAGGGAATTACGAGTTTCAAGGAGTAATTCAATGATACACTATAGACTTAAAGAATAATAAGTATCATCATGAGCCGACTTATCATGATCATAGATATTATAACTTGCTGACATTGCCAAAACTACATACTGAAACAGGGAAATGACTCGAGATTGCTGCAATCAAAAGACAAGGGGTCTCATCACGAGCCAGCTTGTTCAACAAAGTTATAAATCAAGTGAATGGCATTGTCATAATTTGGTTACCAAACCAAGACATTGTTCTTTAAGAATCAAAAGAAAACAAAAGCAATAAGTGTGGATATGGATTTATCTTTGAAAATTGTATTTTTCTCATGTTAGGATACAAGATCATTGCTGTGTAAAAGGTAAACCCTGTCGAGGCTATGAACACCTACTGGCAGCATAGGATCTACCTACTACAAATGAGCACACTGAAAACTGATCTACAGAGAAGTCTTTGTTTTTATCTTTATAAACTAAGTAGTGGCTGATGTAAATGCAATGACTAGCTTTGGGAAGGAAATAATCAAAACTAGCACGGAAGAAACAAACTACCATTAATGGCTAAGAGCATTATGTGCTTCATATTTCTATAATAAAGTTTGATGTTCCAGAAAATTTTTCTGTTTTGGAAGTTTTATAAAATTCTAAAGATAATCAGAGATAACTGGTTCTTCTTAGTGAATCGCCAATTGTTGTGGCCAACAACAACCCTTATTTTTTATTTAGTATTAGTAATAAAACTAAATAAATGGGGACCCTTCTAAAAAAAAGAAAAACTAGCACTTATAATCCCCTTTGAATAAAACACACTATCATAAACTCAGGAAAACACCTGCAAAACCAAAAAAACTTAAGTTTTATGATAAGTTTCGAATAAAATTGTTCTCTCAACAATAAAAAATCGCATCACAAAAGGTAATGGGGGACATCTTATAAGAAAAATTTCGAAATTGTGAAAACGCGATGCGAGATCGCATGCCTCAAAGACTCATCACACTTCGCAGCTTTCATATGCCACAAATATCACCTAATATAAAACATTGTGATCCTGCGATATGTGATAAAGCATCTCGTAGTCGCATAAGGAAATAGATAATTGTTAATGAAAAGGATTAGCGATATTAAGATCTGTGATATTTCAAAGCAAATAGCAAATCACTTTCTTCCAGATCGGCAGTGCTCATTATTCAATGAAATATTTCTTGTAATCCAATACCGAGTTATGGGCATTAATGTTAATTTAGTGGTTTGTTGATGGTCATTTATGAGATAAGATTTAGATATGATCAAAAGTTTGTTTCACGGAGGGTGATATATTTGATATGATTTCGGAATTAAGAACTTTCCTGTCATCTTATCGCTTACCATTATTCCTTCCTTACTTGTAAAATTGCAGGAGAGGAAAGCAGAATAATATACACAGCAAAATGGGAAAGAAGGGAAAAGCTCTGGTTGTTGAGGAAAAAGAGATGACGTCCTTATTCACAGACACCACTTGTACTAGAGATACCGACATAACCACTTGGGAAGGCCTGTACAGTCTACTCGAAAAGGAAAGCCCCAAAGTTATGGAAGTCACAGTAACAACAGACTCACGCGAGTCATCTAAGGCATCAATTACTGAACTTGCATGTTCATTCCTGCATCGAATAGCGGCAAGGCCTAAGATACTTTCATATATAGACATGGTCAAGTGTGTATTGGATAGTGTTGATATAATAGACAGATAATTCAAGTCACGGAGCTAGGAGCTCATTGGGTCATTCACCCCACAAGATTTAAGGCTTATGTATCATTTACCAAAACTACAAGTAAGCTACAACAAGAAGTTCGTGGAGAGTTCGCCAAAGAAAACGAAGACTTGGCGAATTGCACCAAGAACTGGTCAGAAAGGGAAAAGCCATTGAAAAAGGACAAGCATGGTATGTACAATATTGATTCTCTCTCCTCCCCATATTGTTTTGCTACTGCTATGCTATGTAGGATATTTGGAAGGCCTAACATCAACAAGTTTTCATCTGAGTCGCTACCACTATTAGATGCGGCCATTATTACCACTATTATGGATTGGGCCTCAGCCATTTGGAACTACTGGTCTAAAAGAACTCTCTCTCAGAGGATTTATCCTCCTTTCCTTTTAGCCGCTTATGTTATGGATGCAATCTATTCTGATTCCAGATTTCCTTTAATGGGTTGGAAGTGGACTATATAGAATCCCTTGCCTACTCACATTTACCATAAGGAATTGTGGGATTCCAAGTTTATCCCGTATTTTTACAAAATTTTTCAGGGAGTTAAGTTACCTCTTCACAAAATGTTGTATAATAGGGACGCCCCAAGATTTTCCCCCGAAGCGGAAGTTGATATTCTCCCTACCGAAAGATGGTTTGGGGAAGAGTTTTTCACTTATGTCAGAGTATTTGGAGGCATTTCTTCCCCTCATGTGCTACCCTTGTATGTACCTAATAAGTTATTGGCGCGAAAAATTGCCTACCAGACCTGCGGGGTAGGAGGAATGAGCAAAGAATTGAAATATAAGAAGAAGGCCATCTGGCTGTAATTTCCTGTGGCCTATGGGGCGTTTTCACCATTTGATTTAAGTCATGCATTCAAAGAATTAGACAATATGTTGAGTCTATGACTGTTTAAATTTTTAGGGAGACAATTTGATCCCTTTGTTGTCGTTAAAATTTTTAATACGGATGTCAAAATAAAGGTATTCACCAAAGAAGATGATCTTTTTGATGACATCTTCCAGCAGAAAATCACACTGAAAGAAATTTTGCATATGGCTCAAATTCAATTTCCCCTAGCACAATTCCAAGAATTCAAATTGTACAGAGAAAGGAGACTAGCAAACATCCCCTTGAATAAGTTATGCTTAGATCCAATAAGGGAGCCAACTCCGAGCGTCAGTCTAAGTGGAAGCTCAGGTACATACAAGTCCATGTCTAAGTTTGGGAAAGAGTCACCAGAATGCTCTAAACGGTCTGAAAGTGGCCATAATAAAAGTGAAGGGCCAGTCAGAGATATTGCCTAATATAAAGAGTGCCCAGAGAAACAGGTTTTGACAACACCATATGTGAAGATTCCCCCTCCCCTCATCCAACCACCAAAGCCAGTGAGAACTGAGTTGGATAAAGAGTGGGAAACATTTGATGAATTGATTAATATTGAAGAGCAGAACACGAAGACACTTGAGAGTACAGTGCAGATAATGACAGATATGATCATGGAAACAGTCAGCAATGCTCCAGAAATGGAGCATATTTCCATAAACCCATCATCTGAAATCATGATGAAAATAGAGGAGATTCTTCCTCTAGATGTATTTTATAGCCCATAGCACAAGGCAGTGGTAAGAAGACAAAGAAAGAAACAAAAATTTGAGTGTTCTCTCCCCTGAGGTAGAGCACCTAGATGTCCTTTGGTGAGACCCTACCACTGACCCTACTGAAAATTTGACTAATTTATCTCAGATCGCAGGAGCCTATGGTTCTGCCACTATCAATAAAGCGTCTGAGGTATAGCTATTACTTAATGATAGAGAGGAACAAATCCAAGTTTTGCAACAATAGCTATAGCAGGCTAGTGCCAACCAAGAAGTAGTGAAGAAGTTAGAAAAATTACAACAGGATTTTCATCAGATGCAGCAGGGGTATCAAAGCAATTTCGCTGAAAAGGAACACCAATTACAGGCCATGCTAGAAATGCATAAAGATGACCCCAAAATTACAGGGTTTGTCTCAGAATCCCTTGCCTTGAACAACCAAATTTTGCAATAGCAAGAGGCACTCTGCCAAAGAATATCACAATGGAGTTCCCATTGCGATATGAGCGATAAAGTTACAAGTCAAGTCGTGGATTTGCGACTCAACTATGATTTAATTGATAAGAGAATTTTTGATTATTTGATTTGGCAGGAATCAGAGGAAGGGAAGAAAGTAGGCTTGCTCAAAATCAATGAAGCCCACAAAGAAATGTTGTTCCATAAGTGGGATGCACAGATTAAAAAAGGCAAAATAGGCAATAGAAGAAGCAGCGACAACGACGAACAATGTCATTGACTGTGTCAATGAAAATCTGCGCAGAGCAAACCTGATATTAGAAACCGCTCTAGGATTTCTCCCAATGCAAAGCAACTGCAGACAAGCTGGAAAAAGAAGGCTGAGGAAAAGGCAGAGTCCATCAAGGAGTTAACCAAGTTGAATTGGGACATTTACTGGAAGTACTTGGTTAAACTGCATAGTCAATGCATGACTCTAAAGTGCCTTACAAATTCTACCAAGAAAATAGTGCCAACACTTGCCGATTCTGTTTTCACAGGACAACTAAAATTAGAGGTCATCCAACTGATGCTCCTCAAGCCGATGCCGAATTCTTGCGATCTCAGAGAATAGATACATAGATAGTTAATTTCCAGATACAGTTTTAGTTTTCTTTTCGATTTATTTTTGCCTTAGATGAGGAAGGTCATTTAAACGTCCTCCTATATTTCTGTAATAAACTATTTTTAGTATTTAGTTAATAGTATTTTAACCTCTCTCATGCATTTAGAGAGGGGTCCTAATATTTGTCAAAAACATTTCTGTAGAACATGCACTTCTACACCCTCAGAGGAGGTTTTGATTAATGAATGGAATGAGATTTATTGATATATGTGTTTAATGTCTGTTACTGAAATGCATTTATGTACTCTTAGTAGATATTGAATTAGGAAGAGATAAATCTATATTGTTGAAGCTCATGAGTAGAACTTGTTATCAATCGTACTTTTATCTCTTAATGATTTATGCTTATGTGTCAAAGTAATATTTTATGTTCAATTATTTATATGTGAAAGCTTGAATGTTTAAGTTATCATTTGGCACTTTTGTACGGTGGTGACTATTCTATTTATGCTTTAATGTATGAACGAATTATTATGTGATACTCTTCTCACAATTGTTTCAGCTAATTTCTTATACGAAACAATTCGATTTTAACGAATTCTTTTCTAGTAGCGATTGAATGATCTTTATTACCAATTCTTGTTAGAAACTATTTTACATCACATAAGTGAAAAGTTAAATCTCGAGTTAGTTTTAGAATTAGATTTTTTTGTTCATTAGAATAAAATTTCATGTTTTATATTAGACTTAGATTAAAATCATTTTACTTAGAAATCTTTAGTAAAGGAAATATCAATTCTTATCATCACATACAAATTGGGAAACTGGTCCCATTATCCCCAGTCGCACCCACCATCCCAAATAGAAAAGGAGCTGCTTTCAAGGTCTGGACCAGGTGGGTATCCCCCTTGTTGTAGACCCAATTTTTGGGGCTTCAACACTACTTAAGAAAACGAACAAGTAAACCATAAAGCTACTTAAGAAAACGAATGGAACAAGGAAGCTATTTAAACAAATGAACAAAACCAGAAATATATGCTAGCATAACACTACAATAAAGACGAGCTTTGGCTGCTTAGGTCAGACCCTAACCCAAGAGATTCAACCCTCTAAGTTAACTCAAAGCTGGCTCAAAACAGAACTCATTCTCATTATGAAAACCATGGATTACACAACAAATTGTCACAAGTCTTGCAGCTCAAAAATAAAGTAGAGTTTTACAATGAAAGTTTGAATCCTACTGAGGTCATTCTTCTCTGCTTATACATTTGATAAAATGGTTTATCTCACTTTCACCTGCTTGACTGTCTTCTAGTCTTCAAAGTGATGGTTGTTTGCACTCCGAGCTGATGAAGGAATATTTGAATGGATGGGTGGTAAATGAGGAGGATTTACCTCCTATAATTACTCTCTCTTGTTCCATTCGATTTTTTATCAAGGTATTTGCCACAGTTCCTTACTTTTACCCTTTATTCCTACATTTTCCCTTGCTTTTATCCTTTATTTCTGCATTACATGCACATTAGACCACAAGATAAAATATCCAACTCTAACTCATTTCATAAACAAAATATAACCAAAAGTATGCAATAAATTGTGGGAATAGTTGGTTTGACTAAGCTAGGAGGTGAATTAAGGACAATTAATGCCCACATAATTACTCAATTATGAGGCTCATCATCACCCCACTACTAAAACTGTTGTTCACCCTCTAAGCAACTTAGTCAACGCCCATGTCCTTCATGGCTCTGGTAGCCTCTCTGACATCCCATGCTTCTGTTGTGGTCTCTTCTTGTTATTCATAGAAGCATGCTTTCCTTTCTACTTCTTCCCACTGCTTCTTTTCCTATTCTTCGCTTACCCCTTCTAGCATCCCTAGGAGTAGTTGTGGACCAAGTTTTAGGCCTAGAAAATTGACTTTCAACCTTTGCATTGATTTCTTATACATAGGTGTCCTGTCGAGTGCCTCTCTCAACCTTTAAGGGGAGTGATATTCTTAGATCTTCAAGCTGTGTGGTAGTGTTTACCATCTGCTTTAGTAGGCATATATATTATCATCTCTTAGCAGCCTAAACAAATCCTCAAAATGTGAAATTTCTTTCTCTTGGGCAGCAAGATATCTAGGTGTCAGCTGAGGATCATTTGCAATTAGATTATGGGTGTTGATTAGGGCCATGGGATTTTATTGTTCAACTTTAATGAAATAAGTTCATTTTCCTCTTTGGCCAATATTATTTTCATCTTTGCAGCCCTTGACTTATCATGGTTCATCGATGATGCCAAAGCCATTAATTGTAGATCTCCTAGCTCTGCATTAGGATCCCAAATATTCATGTCTGTGAGGGCCATGCTGTGCAAGTAAAACTCAGCCATTTTGGCCCTATTCACTAGTGCACTTTGATCAAAAATATTAATAAACTCCCTGTAGTCCTGAAATGGCATGGTGCCCCTTTGTGCTACTGTCCTAATCTGAAATTGCAGCGATTATTATCTGAGGTAAGGAGTATAGGATTTAGCTGGTATCCTACACTAGATGACCTCCAAGGAGGGGTTGGCCATATATGCTAGTTGGTTTTCCTTTTCCTATAGCTATTCTTTCTCGTCTCCTTCAGTTTCTTCCTTCGTTTCCTCCTCTGTTTCAACATCATCTTCCTTGTGTTCTCTTTCATCATGTTCCTATGTATTTTTCTTCTTCATCCATCTCATCCCATCTAGCTCTGCATCTTCTTTTTCTTGTTTTTCCTCCTCCTCACCGATAGAGGGACTAACATCATAGGTGAGGGTTTTGATGTCATCCTCTACTGGTAAGTTTCTGAAGACTGACCATGTTATAGGGATCCTGAGGTTTTGGAGGGCATCCTTAATGAGGACCCTGATCAACCACTAGTGAGCCAACTATTGGGATGTCCCTTCCTTTACTTTGTTGTTGGAGTCTATGAGTGACTGCATCAAGAAATAGGGTATGTTGAGTCTTTGGTGAACTGATGTTTCTACCCCAAGTCTTAATTCCTCAAGCATTCTCAAATGGTTTCCATAACAATACTATATCTATGGACTCTTGCATTCTCTTTTGAATTATTAAAGAATTTCATTTTTGCCACCTTTTCACTTATAAACCAACTACCTCTTAACCTTTACAACTTTTGATCAAATGATGCATATGAGTGAGTGAGTGGGATACTTACCTGTGGTTTCAATTCCATGCTGCAGTTGTCAAACATCAGAGGTGTTGCGTTGCCTATTTGTTGCATGTTCATTCTTCTTCCTCCTTAGCTATCTGTTGATGGTTTCCTGGCTTTTAGAGGTCTCTGTGACTGAAGATCTGATGTTGCTATTGCTACTATGGAGTTCCTGGATCTGATGTTGTTTCTACTACTATGGAACTCCTAGATCATCCTAGTGAAGACTTGTAGTTGATGATTGATATTCTATGGGATAGGATACCATGACATTTCCTATAGGATGTCATGTTGCTGGCTGGGGCTATGAGGATGCTACAATGAATGGACAGAGGGAGTAGGAGTGTGTGTGGATGCAGGGATGATGGTAATGGTTGAGGTCATTGTTTATATCATGTCTAGTATGAATTTTGGGGACCTAACCAATCTACCATTCAGGGGATCCTGTAGAAAACACAATCTTCATCTGAATTGAAGAAATGAAGTGAAAAACATTGGAATTTATGGAGGGATGCTTGGTAAGGAGTGGAGGAGATGAATATATGTGAGGCATGGTTCCCTTTGGATCTTCTCTTTGCTCCTTGATTGTCTTTCTCACCCACCTACAAATAAGAATTATGTATTTTTTCTTTTATTATTATATATGTTTTTTAGAAACACCTAGGCTGCCTTAGAGAGGTTTTAACCCTAGATATCTACACTAGGCGCCTTAAGGAAGGTTTTCACCCAGGGATCTTCTTACTCTTTTTCATTTTTTCTCATCCTTGGGCCACCTCACCAGGTTTTCAACCCAAAGATGGGAATCAGGCGCCTCATGAAGGTTTTCACATGAATCCTTCATCTTTTCTCTCTTTTTCAATGCCCTCATGAGGGAGGAGCTAGAACTTTCTCTACCATCATCACTGTCTTATTTATACTGCAATGAAATATTGTTTTGATAAAAGCCTCTTGTACATTTTCAATCAGTGTCCATTAACTAGCAATGGAATGACTGCTTCATCTATAGTTCTGATTTGCACTTAACCATTGTCATGGCATCTTTCCACCACATAAGGTCCAAGCCATCTTCTCCTTAGCTTTCCCTTAAAGTCTTTATACGTAGAATCATATTACAATGCCCAGTCTCCCTCTTGAAATTACTTCTTTTTAATATGTTAGTCATGCCAGATCTTCCTCTGAAGTTGAACTATATTTATATGTAGGAGGGCATGCATTCTGAATTCATCCAAGCCATGCAAATGGAAAAATCTTTCTTTCTGTGCATCACTGAGATCCAAATATAGTTGGTCTTCCATCATCAGATTGTTATGTTCAAACTCAATGAACATCAAAGCCTTTTCCCATAGTACAGGATGTAAATCTAGTGGTGGTCTTCCATGTTGTATTATAGGCCTGGGTGGCCTCAACTAGTCTCTCTGCCCAATGCTTCTTGCTGCTGCTCACTACCTTTGTTAAGATGTTCTTCAATGCCCTGTTGGTCACCTCCACTTGCCCATTAGCTTATGGATGATAAGGAGTGGAGGTCCTATGCTTGATTTTTTGATGGCTGAGAAGTTCTTCAATCATGTTGGAGGTAAACATACTGCCTTGGTCTATGACTAGCTCTATAGGGTACCCAAATTTGTAGAATATATTCTCCCTTAGGAACTAAATCACCTTCTCTTCTATTGCTTCCTCAATTGCCTTGTTTTTAGCCCACTTAGTCAAATAATCAATGCACACAATGATGTATTGCTTTTTCTTTGAAGGAGGGTTGATATTCCCAATGAATTCCATGCCCCACTTGTAAAATGGCTTGAAACTCACTTGAGGTTGTAGGGGCATTTCATCTCTTGGAGTGGGCTTTCCCATCCTCTCGCATCGATGACACTGACTAATGTAATTTTTCACATCCTGATGAAGAGTATGCCAATAATAGCTGGCTTGCAACACTTTGAATGTTGTCCTCTTTGTTGCAAAATGATCTCCACAAGGCCATCATGACAGGTCAGAAGGATGTCAAAAAATTCCTCTTCCCTTACACACCTTCTCAATATTTGGTCTGGGCCAAGTTTGAAAAGATTGCTCCCAATCGAAGTGAAGGGTGTGCTCTTCTTGACTATCTTTCTCTTTTCTCTGGAGGGAATTTTGGTGGGAACTCTATTGATACCAAATATTTTTCTATATCAACAAACCATGGGGAGAGAACTGACATAACAAACAAATGCTCATCTAGTAACTGGTCATCCACCATTTCTTCTTCACCAGTAGGTAGATTCATCCTAGATAGAAAGTTTGCAACAATGTTTTCCTTACCAGGCTTATCAACAATAGTTAGATCAAACTATTGTAATAAAAGCAATCATCTTATAATTCTAGCATTCACATCTAATTTTTTCATTAAATATTTGATTGCAGCATGATCAGTATGCACAAATGTTTGATATGTTGTAATGTAATGCCTAAATTTGTTTAATGGATGCACAATAGCCAGGAGTTCCTTCTCAGTCACAGTATAGTTTAGCTCGGCCTTTGACAGGTTCTTAATGATAAAATAGATGGCATAGGGAAATTTCTCCTCTTCCTGACCTAAGGCTACTCCTACGGCTTTGTGTGAGGCATCAACATGAATATGAGAAGGGATGGCCCAGTTTGGGCCTCTAAGGATTGGTGCAGTAGTTAACTTACCCTTTACAATGTCTAAGGCCTCTTGATAGCTCTTTGACCATATAAACTCAGAATCTTTGGTGAACAACCCAAACAAAGGAGAGGCCAACCAGCTAAAGTCCTTTATGAACCTTTGGTAGTATCCAACTAACCCTAAGAAACTCCTGACATATCTCCGCTTTTGTGGAGGTGGGACCCCTTGGATGATTACTATTTTGTTTGTGTCCACTTGCAGTCCTCGCTGAGATATTAAATGACCTAGCACATTCCCTTCAACAATTAAGAATTCACGTTTTTCTCGACTGAGAGATAGATTCATTCCAATGCATTTTTGTAATACTTTTCCTAGGTTAGTGAGGGATTCTTGAAAATCATAGCCATAAGGTGTAGAGTCATCCATATAAATCTTCACAACATCATGTACTAGTTTAGCAAAAATACTCAAGACTGCTCTCTGGAAGATGGCAGGAGCATTGCATAAGCCAAAAGGAAGGACCCTATAGGAAAAAGAACCCCAAGGACAGGTGAATGTGGTCTTATCCTAGTCTTCTAAGTAGATTTGGATTTGGTTGTATCCACTGAATCCATCTAGGAAGGAAGAAAACTTCTTCCCTGCCACGCCATCTAGCACTCGGTCAATGAAGGGTAGGGGAAAATGATCCTTTTTTGTGGCTTTGTTCAACTCCCTATAATCAAAACAAATCCTCCACTTACCATTTTTCTTGGGAACTAACACTAAAGGAGAGACCCACTCACTATCTGAGTTAGGGTAAATGAATCCTGCATCTAGCAATTTTTGCAGTTCTTCTTTGACTATGTCTTTAAGAGCTAGATTCATCCTCCTTTGTGGTTGCCTTACTGGCTTGCAACCTTCTTTGATGTATATGTGGTGAGTACACACTGAGTGGTGTACTCCCTTCATTTCCTTATAAATCCAAGTGAAGGCTTCTAGATTCTCTCTCAACATGTTGCATAACATTTCCTCTTCTAAAGCGGAAAGAGATGGATTAATTTTCAAAGTTTTCTCTGGGCTAAATTCTATGGTCTTGACATGGAGTGGGTTGGAATTGGCCAAGCATAAGTTAATTGGATGATTGTTCTGGGTTTCCCTTACTTCTTCTTCTAATGGTAATGAACTAGGACTTGGACTTTGGAGCAGGTGTTCAATTAAGTCATCCTCATCTTGCTATCATCTTCCTACGTTTGCTTCCAAAGCATAAACTTGGGCAGAATAAACCTCATCTTATCCCTCCTCCTCCAACCATAAAGGTAAATCATGCTCTTGGGCATGTTGAGCAGGAGGGTATAGGGCTAAATCTTTGGGCATATGCCCATTGTTGATGGTCATATTCCCAGCTTTGCAGCTAATGTAAGAATCAACTATGGCCAACCATGGCCTCTCAAGGATGAGAGGGTAACCAGTAAGCTTATCCTTAGGCTAGAGAACTAGTAAATCTGCAGGGTACTCCCAAGAGTCAATGGAGACCATCACATCCTCCACAATTCCCTCAGGAGTGACTGTGGAACGGTCTGCAAGTTGCAAAACTATTGTGGTCTTCCTCATTGACACTTTAAGCTTGTGCATTGTGTCCTTGGTCATCACATTAATGGCGGCCCCAAGATCAGTCAGAGTGTGTGGGGCAATGGTGCCATTGATGTGCACATCTATTACAGGGCTTCTAGGGTCTAAATATTTTAGACATATTACCTACCCAGCATTACGTCAGACAACTGCCCAATGACATTAATGGTAGGGGCATCCCTTTTTCTTCTTCCTGGATGCTTGAAGCACTTCTCCTTAATCAATTTATTGTAAATGGGAACATCTTTGGCTTCCTGGAGAAGGGGGATCTTTACACATAGATTTTTCAATTCTCCCAAAAGTTCAATTTCTTATGGGGATGGCTGGAGTGGTTGGGTTATGTGGAGAGAGAGGTTGGTTTTCTAGGAGAATTCTCACGGATCTTAGGTTGATCTCCTGGATTTATACAACATAGGTTGGGGATGATATCTCTCCACTTTATACTTGTCGAGCCTAGCTATTATTTGGGTTCGGATTTGGCTGGGCAAGAATCTAGGGTTTCTTGGGTGGAGAAGAGTGCAGGAGTTGTGGTTGGGTAGGGGGTGGAGGCAATAGGGCTAGAACATTGTTGAATTGGGGCCTCCACCCCTAGAGTGGAGTATTCCACTGATGTTGTGGCTAAACATAAGGTTGAAATTATTGGATTGTTGGCTGGGAATGATACTGAGATGTATGGTACCAAGGAGAGGGTGTAGAACGGGAAGGATGAGCAATGGGTCCCAAAGAAGGTATAAATTTGGTTTCGTTGGGGTTGTAGTATGCATGGGATGACCCTTCTGTACCCTGCTGGTATAGTCTAGGCCCAGGAGGTCTCCTTTGGTTGATATAGAAAAGTTGCTCAGTGACCCCTTCAACTCCTTGATATACAGATTTGAATCTAGGTCAGGAAGGGAACTTGTCTATGGAGTGTGTTTCTTCAAATACTGAGAAAATATTAATACAGTTCAATAGACATTCATTCCTAGGACGTCTCCTAGTGCATTTAGGACAAAATATGGCCAAGGCTTTCTCTGCTTCCTCTTGGTTCCTTTTGATGTTCATGGTGTCCAATTTCAAGGCAAGAGTTTTCAACATATCACTTTCGAAATCTTCTCACATATTTCCAATTTCACTCTTGATGGATAACTTGGAGGATGATGTACTAGCCATAGGATGACTACCCCTACCCTTTTTCCTGGCTTCCCTAGAATGGTTTCTAAAGACAATCTTAATATCCTCATAGGGTAATTGGTAGATATATCCTCCTACTATCATATGTAAGGTATCTAGAAGATCCTCCCTTACTCCTCTAAGCAGGACCAACTTTAGTGACACAGGGTCAAGTGTGCACCTGGCCCCTTTGTAACTGAGCTGGAATCTTTATTCATAGTCTTCTAGGGACTCATCCTGTCCTATGGTCATCCTGAAAATATCTTATTTAGTATCATTTGACCTACAATAGTCCCTATATTTTTTTTTAAAAGTTTGTTGCATTTGAGCCCAAGTTGTGATGTTATCTCCAGGTAAACCCATGAACTAGCTCAATTTTGCATCCTTGAGAATAGACGGAAATAGTTTAACTTTTTCTCATCATATGTATAGTCATATGTTTGGCATATAGCAACAAACGCAAATAGGAAAGTGTCAGGGTCCTCTGTGGTCAGGCCATGGAAATGAGGTAGAGCTGAGGGGCTTATATTCTTCATCTTAGTGTCTCCATTAGTCTCCCTGATGGGGAAGGCACTCTCAATTCTCTCTTTATTTCCTCTATCATTTCGGTCTTCAGCCATTGGTTCAATAGGAATGGGTTCTTCCTCTTCTTATTCCCATGTAGGTTCCTTAAATACGTAAGGTTTCTCACCTAAAGGTTCCTCCAAATCACAATCACTGAAGAAGAGAGAAGGTTGACTGTTGGATGTAGTGGGGGTATTTGGCAAGAATTTTCCTAAATTGTCCCTATTCCTACGATGCATGAAAGAAAATGTTTTTGGTTTGGTTTTTATAATATTTTATTTAAACCTAGAAAGTACTTGCAGAATGGAAAGGAAAGCAGATAATGATAAATGAAAGAAAGGAAGCTACTAGATTACTTTTGCAGAAATAAACTAATGAAAGAAAATTGAATATAAGAAGTAGAATAAAAGGAAATTGGAGACCAGACATAGAATAAAGTAGTAATCACATTCTACTTAGACACCTCCCCAGAAACATCACCAAAAAGTGATGTGCGTAGGTATTCCAACAATAATGTTGCAACTCCCAGGGCTACCAGCTTTACTTATCAACCCAAGGTTCGTACAAACTTGGAGGTGACAATGCTATATGCACAAATAAAAGTGAATGTCCTGCCCATTGTCACTACTCATCTGGAAAGAGACCCCAGGGGTTCCAAGTCGGACTTCTATAGGGTCAGAAGAAGCTTAATTCTGTGATGGAAGAAGAGAAAATCTATTCTAAGAGAGAGCTACTCTACTGCAATAATGAAGAAAACAACATGTAATGCTAAACCACACCATAACCTAACTAGCCAATTAAATAGCTAAATCAATAACTAACGTAATGCTGCTAACTAAGTTGTAGAGGTAACAAGCATTAAACTATACTAAGGTGTAAGCAAAGGAAACTTAAGCTAAATTGGTTTCAAGTAGAAAAGCAATCAGAGGTCAAAATCAATGAAAGGAGGATGTAAGGATGTAGTAGCGCATAAAGACCATTGGATCGATCAATGAATAGAAGATGAACGGTGGAGATCTTATCACGGAGACTTAAGTGACTAGATGGATGAATAGGGTGAATGCATAAGATGAGCGACTGAGGTCTTATCGCAGAGGTTAAGTGGATAAATGGATGAACTGGACAAACGAACATGATGAACATCGGAGATCTTATCACGAAGGCTTAAGTGACTAGATGGATGAACAGGGTGAACAAACAGGATGAACAACAAAGACCTTATCATGGAGATTAAGTCAAGAGATGGATGGACAAGGTAAAAAAATGATGAATGGCGGAGATCTTTTCGTGATGATTAAGTCAAGAGATGGACAAAAAAATTAACCAGAGGATGGATGACGGAGATCGTATCGTGGCAATAAAACATGCGGAAATGATGGAACAGGTTTCGAAAGCAGTAAGACGTTTCTCGTGCACCCTTAAAGATGTAAGTTGTATTTTGAAATTTTGCGTGATTAGCCTAACTACGTGACACGTAGCACGAGAAAACCACTTTTCTCGCATGCTCTCAAGCGGATAATGGTTGTGCAAGAATCCGCGCAAGATTGCGCGATAGCCATTAGATCAAGCAGAGCTTATAAATGGTGGAGATCGGCTAAGCTAGTTGGTGATTGGGTGATGCGATAACCGTTGGATCAAGTGAGGTAGATCGCCGATGGGGGTTGAAAGTGCATAAAGTGTTGAGGTGACGTGATAGCCATCATATCAAAATACAGATCGATAGTGGAGATTAAAGCACATAATGTAAGTGGAAGAATTCACTTGAGATAACAATTGGATAAACTAATGAATTAGGCGGTGATTGTGAAGGTTTGTTGTGGATTGGATGGTGAGGAAGAGATGCATGAAGAACGTGCCAAAGGAGGTTTCAAATGAAAATGACAAAAAACCAGTGAGGGTGAACAAATAATTGCATCGAACAACAAACTCCATAGCTCATGCAAGAACTAGAAACCTGTGTTTTTGGGGTTGTTGAAGAGTCTCTTCCTCAATTCATGGTCCTAGAGGGATGAGGTGAGGCTAAGACCCTTACGAACCCCTTATGGTGATATTTTTCTCCTAGCTACCCTATAAACTAGAAGAAGGCACGAATGGAAGTAAACTAAAGCACAACCGAGCTACTCTACACTACTGTAAGTGGAATGCAGCTACTTAAGAAAATGAACAGAACCAGGAATCTACTTAAAAAAATGAACAGAACCAGAAATCTATGCTATCATAATAGTACAATAAAGAGGAGGTTTGGCTTCTTGGGTTGGGCCCTAACCCAAGAGCTTCAACCCTCTAAGTTAACTCAGAGCTGGCTCAAAACAAAACTCATTCTCATTATGAAAAACATGGATTACAGAACAAACTGTCACAAGTCTTGTAGCTCAGAACTAAAGTACAGTTTTACAATGAAAGTCTAAATCCTACTGAGGTCCTAAGCCTCTCTACTTATACATCTGATAAACTAGTTTATGTCACTTTCACTTGCTCGAAGTCTTGTAGTCTTCAAAGTGATGGTTGTTTGCACTCCGAGCTAATGGAGGAATATTCGAATGGAGGGGTAGTAAATGTGGACGCTTTACCTCCTATAATTGATCTCCCCTGTCCCATTCACGTTTTTACCAAGGTATTTTCCATAGTTCTTTGCTTTTACCCTTTATTCCTACATTTTTACATGCTTTTATCCTTTATTCCTGCATTACATGCACATTAGACCACAAGGAAAAATATCCAACTTTGACTCATTTCATAAACAAAATATAATAAAAATTATGCAATAAGTTGTGAGAATAGTTAGTTTGACTAAGCTAGGAGGTTATTAATGAAGGCCCATATAATTACTTAGGCTCATCAAAGGGCCTGCATTCTGAATTCATCCAAACCATTCAAATGGAACAATCTTTCTTTCTGTGCATTACTAAGATCTAAATATAGTTGGGCTTCCATCCTCAATGTGTTATATTCAAACTCAATGGAAAACAAAGTGTTTTTCCCATAGACCAACTCATAGGGTGTAAATCCAGTTGTGATCTTCCATGTTGTATTATAGGCCTGGGGGGCCTCAACTAGTCTCTCTATCCAATCCTTCATGTTGTTTCTCACTACCTTGGTTAAGATGCTCTCCATTGACCTATTGGTCACCTCCACTTGCCCATTATCTTGTGGATGATAAGGATGGAGGTCCTATGCTTGACTTTGTGATGGATGAGTAGTTCTTCAGTCATATTGGAGGCAAACTAGCTGCCTTGGTCTATGACTAGCTCTCTAGGGTACCCAAATTTGTAGAATACATTCTCCCTTAGGAACTCAAGGACCTTCTCTTCTGTTGCTGCCTTAATCACCTTGGTTTTAGCCCACTTAGTTAAATAATGAGTGCACACAATAATGTACTACTTTTTCTTTGAAAAAGGCTTGATAGGCCCAATGAAGACCATGTCCCACTTGTCAAATGGCTCGAAAGTCACTTGAGGTTGTAGGGGCATTTCATATCTTAGAGTAGGGTTTTCCATACTCAGGCGTCGATCACACTGACTAATGTACTTTTTCACGTCCTGATGAAGAGTAGGCCAATAATAGCCTGCTTGCAACACTTTGAACGTCATCCTCTTTGCTGCAAACTGACCTCCACAAGGCCCATCATGACAGGTCAGAAGGATGTCAAAGACTTCCTCTTCCCTTACACACCTTCTCAATATTTGATCTGGGCCAAGTTTGAATAGATTTCCCCCAATCCAGGTGAAGGGGGCACTTTTCCCGACTATCTTGCTCTTTTCTTTGGAGGGCAAGTTTGGTGGGAACTATGCTAATACAAAATAGTTTGCTATATCACCAAACCATGGGGAGAGAACTGAAATGGAAAACTAATTCTCATCTAGTAACTGGTCATCCACCATTCCTTCTTCACCTGCAGGTAGATTCATCCTAGATAGAAAGCCAATAACAACATTTTCCTTACCAGGCTCATCAACAATAGTTAGATCAAACTGCTGTAATAAAACCAACCATCTTATAATTCTAGCATACACATCTAGTTTGATCATTAAATATTTGATTGTAGGATGGTCAGTATGCACAAATGTTTGATATCCTATAATGTAATGCCTAAATTTGTTTAATGACTGCACAACCACTAGGAGTTCCTTTTTGATCACATTATAATTTAGCTTAGCCTTTCATAGGTTCTTACTGGTAAAATAGATGCCATAGGGCAATTTCTCCTCTTCCTAACCTAACGCTGCTCCTACGGCTTTGTGTGAGGCATCAGCATGAATATGAAAAGGGAGGGCCCAATTTGGGCATCTAAGAATTGGTGCAGTGGTTAACTTACCCTTTCGAATGTCTAAGGCCTCTTCACAGGTATTTGACCATATAAACTCAGAATATTTGGCCAACAACCAAAACAAGGGAGAGGCCAACTTGTTGAAGTCCTTTATGAACCTTCGGTAGTATCCAGATAACCCTAAGAAACTCCTAACATCTCTCTGATTTTGTGGAGGTGGGACCCTTTGGATGATTTCTATTTTGTTTGGGTCCACCTACAGTCCTTGCTAAGATATTGAATGACCTAGCACAGTCCCTTCAATGATTAAGAATTCACATTTTTCTGGACTGAGAGACAGATTCATTTCAATGCATTTGTGGAATACTTTGCCTAGGTTAGTGAGGGCTTCTTGAAAATCATAGACATAAGGTGTAAAATCATCCATATAAATTTCCACCAAATCATGTACTAATTCAAAAAAATTACTCAAGGCTGCTCTCTAGAAGGTAGCAAGAGCATTGGATAGGCCAAAAGCAAGGACCCTATAGGCAAAGGTACCCCAAGGACAGGTGCATGTGGTCTTATCGTCTTTTAGGAAGATTTGGATTTGGTTGTACCCACTAAATCCATATAGGAATGAAAAAACTTCTTCCCTATCAGGCCATGAAAATGATCCTTCTTTGTGGCTTTGTTCAGCTCCCTAAAATCGACACAAATTGTCCACTTACCATTTTTATTTGGAACTAGCACTAAAGGAGAGACCCACTCATTGTCTGAGACAGGGTAAATGAATCCCGCATCTAGTAGTTTTTGTAGTTATTCTTTGACTATGTCTTTAAGAGCTGGATTCATCCTCCTTTGTGGTTGCCTGATTGACTAGCAACCTTCTTTGATGTATATGCTGTGAGTACAAACTGAGGGGTGTACTCCCTTCATTTCCTTGTAACTCCAAGTGAAGAATTCTAGGTTTTCTCTCAACATGTTGCATAGCTTTTCCTCTTCTACAACAAAAAGAGATGGATTAATTGTCAAAGTTTTCTCTGGGCCAAATTCTATGGTTTTGACATGGAGTGGGTTGGAATTGACCAAGCATAAGTCGATTAGATGATTGTTATAGGTTTCCCTTACCACTTCTTCTAATGGTAATGAACTAGGAGTTGGACTTTGGAGCAAGTGTTCAATTAAGTCATCCTCATATTGTTGTCCTCCTCCTATGGTTGCTTCCAAAGCATAAATTTGGGCAGAATAAACCTCATCTTCTTCCTCCTCCTCCAACCATAAAGGTAAATCATGCTCTAGGGAAGGTTGAGTAGGAGGGTATAGGACTAACTATTTGGACATATGCCCATCCTTGATGGACATATTCCCAGCTCTGCAACTAATGTAAGCATCAGCTATGGCCAACCATGGCCTCCCAAGGATGAGAGGGTAACCAATAAGCTTAGCCTTAGGCTGGAGAACTAGAAAATCTGCAAGGTACTCCAAGGAGTCAATGGAGACCATCACATCCTCCACAATTCCCTCAGGGGTGACTATGGAATGATCTTCAAGTTGTAGAATTGTTGTGGTCTTCCTCAATGACCCTTGGAGGTTGAGATTGAGCATGGTGTCCTTGGTCATCACATTAATGGCAGCCACAAGATCAATCCGAGTGTGTGGGACAATGGTGCCATTGATGTGCACATCTTCTACAGGGCTTCCAGGGTCCAAATATTTTGGACATATTACCTGCCCTAGCATTAAGTCAAACAACTGCTAAATGACATTAATAGTAGGGGCATCCCTTTTCGTTCTTCCTGGATGCTTGAAGTATTTCTCCTTAATCAACTTATTGTAAATGGGAACATCTTTTATTACCTAGAGAAGGGGGATCTTTACACATAGATTTTTTAATTCTCCTAGAAGTTCAGTTTCTTCAGGAGTAGGCTTGAGTGGTTGGGCTAATCTCTCGGGAAAGGGTGGATTTAATTTAAGGTTCCTTTCCTCTCTTTCTTCCTCAACCTCCCTATGTGAAGAGGGAGGTTTTTTATCAGGGAGAATTATCCCATATCTTAGGTTTATCTCTTAGATTTCTATAGCATAAGATGGGTATGATGTATCTCCACTATATACTTGTTGAGCCTACCTATTGTTTGGGTTCGTATTTCGTTGGCAATGCATCTGGGGTTGCTTAGGTGGAGCACAATGTAGGAGTTATGGTTGGGTAGGTGGTGGAGGAAATAGCACTGGAACATTGTTGAATTTGGGCCTCCACCCTTAGAGTAGGGTATTCCACTGATGTTGTGGAATAACATAAGGTTGAAATTACTGGTTGGCTGGCTGGGAATGATACTGAGATGCATAGGACCAAGGAGGGGGTGTAGACTAGGAAGGATGAGTAGGGGGTCCCCAAGAAGGTATAGATATGGTTTGGTTGGGGTTGTAATATGCATGGGATGACCCTTGCATACCTTGCTAGTATAGTCTAAGCCCAGGAGGTCTCCTTTCCTTGATGTAGGAAAGCTGCTCAGTGACCCCTTCAGCTCCTCGATATACGACTTTGAGTCCAGGTAAAGAAGGGCACTTTTCTATGGAGTGTTTTTCTTCATACACTAAGCAAATCTTAATACAGTTCAATGGACATTCATTCATAGGATGCCTCTTGGTGCATCTAGGACAAAACATGGCCAAGGCTCTCTCTACTTCCTCTTTCTTCCTTTTGATGTTCATGGTGTCCAATTGCAAGGAAATGGTTTGCAGCATATCACTTTTGAAATCTTCCATCATATTTCTAATTTCACTCTTGATGGATGAGTTGGAGGATGATGTATTGGCTATAGGTCGACTACCCCTACCCTTTTTCATAGCTGCCCTAAAATGTTTTCTAAAGACAATCTTGATATCCTCATAAGGTAATTGGTAGATATCTCCTCCTAATAACATGTGTATGGCATCCATAAGACCTTCCCTTACTCCTCTAAGTAGGACCAACTTTAGTGACTCAGGGTCAAGTGTGCACCTGGCCCTTTTGTAACTGAGTTGGAATCTTTCTTCATAGTCTTCTAGGGATTCATCCTAGCTTATGGTCATCCTGAAAATCTCTTCTTTAGTATCCTTTGACCTACAGTAGTCCCTATATTTGTTGTTAAAATCCTGCTGCATCTGAGCCCAAGTTGTGATGCTATCTCTAGGTAAACCCATGAACTAGTGCAATGTTGCATCCTTGCGGGTAGATGGAAACAATTTTAACTTTTTCTCATCATCTGTATAGTCATAAGTTCGACATATAACAATAAACTCAAATAGGAAAGTGTCAGGGTCCTCTGTGGTCAAGCCATGGAAATGAGGTAGAGCAGAGGGGCTTATATTCTTCATCTTACTGTCCTGAGTAGTATCCCTAATGGGGAAGGCACCCTCAATTCTCTCTCTATTGCCTTTGTCATTTTAGTTTTCAGCCATTGGTTCAGTAGGAATGGGTTCTTCCTCTTCTTATTCCCCTATAGGTTCTTCAAATATGTAGGGTTGCTCACCTAAAGGTTCTTCCAATTCACAGTCACCAAAGAAAAGAGAAGGTTGATTGTTGGATGCAGTGGGGGTATTTGGAAAGAATTTACCTAAATTGTCCCTATTCCTATGAGGCATGAAAGGAAATATTTTTGGGTTGGTTTTTAGAAGAGTTTTTTAGCAGGAAATTACTTTGCAGAAACGAAATTGTTGATTTGAATGAAAACAATTGACAAAAGAAAAGCTACTTGTTGAATTGAAATTCTTCTTGTTGAATGGAAAACAAAGAAGATAATGACAAATAAAAGAAAGGAAGCTACTAGATCACTTTTGTAGAAATAAACTAATGGAATAAAATTGAAGACTAGAAAATAGAAGAAAGCAGTAATCACATTCTACTTAGACACCTCCTTGGCAACGACGCCAAAAAGTGATGAGCCTAGGTATTGCAACAAGAATGCTGCAACTCCCAAGGCTACCAACTTTACTTATCAACCCGGGGTTCGTACAAACTTGGAGGTGACAATGCTATATGCACAAGTAAAAGTGAAGGTCCTGCCTATTGTCATTGTTCATCTAGAAAGAGACCCCAGGGGTTCCAAACTAAACTTCTATAGGGTCAGAAGAAGCTTGATTCTTTAATGGAAGAAGAGAAAATATATTCTAAGATAGAGCTACTCTACTATAGTAATGAAGAAAACAACATGTAATGCTAACTCACACCATAACCTAATTAACCATTTAAACAACGATGCTAAGCAGAATTGCTAAATCAAGACTAACCTAATGCTACTATCTAAGTTGCAGAAGTAAAGAGAATCAACCCTAAGAATGTGTAAGCACGGAAACCAAACTAATCTTATTTCACCTGTCTCCATTTCCAAATCAAACGAAAAGATCCAGAAATAATAGTTATATAGAATTCTAGCTTTTTCTTTTCTCTTATCTTTCGTATATATAAACAATTATTATGTTAAGCATAGTTTTATTTAAAAAATAAAGCATGTGAGGTTGTCTTTGTTGATGAAAAAATAATGATTATATTGTATAGTGAATAAATAATGAATTGAGAATTATAATTTGGGTATGTGATTTTATAATTAAATATAGAGATAGATGAATCAATGAAATATATTGAAAGTTGAAATCCAAAACAAAATGAAATGAAGAATTAAAATTATTATAAGGAGTAATTAATAATTATATTAATAAATAGTTATGATATATAGATGTAATAAGTGTTGTATGCGAGTTAATTAGTATTATAGTAATTATGAGTAAACAATTATTTTTGGACAAAATATATTCAATCATATGAAATTTTATTATTTAATCTTATTTTTGTTTATGAAAAAATAAATAATATATATGTATATTGAATAAATAATGAATTGAGAATTATAATTTGGGTACATGGTTTACAATTAAATATAAAGATAGAAGACATCAATTTAATATATTGAATGTTGAAATCCAAAAGAAAATGAAATGAAAATTTGAAATTATTATTAAGGAATAATTAATAATTATATTAATAAATAGTTATGATACATAGATATAATAAGTGTTGTAAGGGACTTTAGTGCCTAATAAATAGTCAAATTTTATATGATTAAATATATTTTGTCTAAAGATAATTATTTACTTATAATGACTATAAGGTGAACTAACTAATTTATTTTAAAAGCAAAAGGAAATTTAGATTTTTTTTAAATAAGTTAATGTGAATATTTATCGATTGTAATACTATTTTAGTAACTAAGTCTATTCATAATATCCCATATATATTAACTAATAATATTGTGCAATTAGAAAGAGGTAATATATGATATGTATGTATAGCAGTTAATATCTATAATGTTGTTAAAAAATCATCTTAAAAGATAGTTTTAGGGGACAAACAATTAATTAATTATTTTCATTTTTTTCTATTTCAGTTTTGTTGTTTTTTAATTTCTTTATTTTCTTGATGTAATTTTCATTGTTTTTTCTTGTTTCTAATTCAATAGTCACCATTTCACAATAATACTTCAATTCTCTTATGCTATATATATATATATGATGATACGAATAATAGAAAAGACACAATGATACACATGTTTCCTTCTTATTGACGTTTTTATGGATATTATAGGAGAACCCTTACTTTGGATTGGGGGAATATTTTGAAGTTAAAAATAGGTCTTCTAAGGAAAATAATAAACTAAGAGTTATGAAAGTTTGAAGGAAAAATAGGAAACTATTTTTTCTAATTCTATTTTTAACTTATCTTCCTATAGGTTTACTCAATGTCAAGTGTATCCCAAGAATGGTCACTTTGCATATTTTTGAGTAAACACGCACAAACCAAATTGAGAATACATGGAAAAAATGTGTTTTGAGGTCTATTTTTTACCTCAAAAATCTCCTAATTCTTCTTCAAGCTTCCATAGTCATTATAGGGATATGTTTTATTATTCTTAAGTTTTTATAACTGTGATAAAGATTCATCATTATAATTTGATGAAGGGGGAGCATAGAGACGAGGTGACTAAATTTTCTCAAGGATGGGATTCATGTCATAGGATATCAATTGGAAGGGTTAATTGACCCTTCCTCAAGCATAGTATTTCCAATGAGAGGATGCATGAGCATACATTAGCTAATAACCCTTTGTCATGCATGATATTCTCATCTAAGGGATCATAGGAAAATATTGTCTAGGGGGTGATATTTTTTCTAACAAACATCCTAGGTCCTTGACCAAAGGAGTTTCATTATGTGGGAGCACTAAGAGTATTCAATTAACTCTTTCTCGAGTATAGTATTTTCATTAAGGAAGACCCATGTGAGGATTCGATTGAACCTTAAGCATAATATTGATGTCATAGAAGATTATATGGAATGGATGCCAAACCCCTTTTGATGCATGATATTCAAACCAATGGAGAACTCAAGGATTTATTGATCCTATTATTTTCATCATGAGGGAGCATGAGAAAGGGTATACTAGCCCTTTTTAAAGCATTTTTCATTTCATTGGTGGAGAGTTAAAGGAGGGGTCAACCAACTCTTCCTCATGCATGGTATTGTGTCTTAGAGGATCCCACAGAAGTGTTAGATAACCCTATTTGAGGAATAATATTCAGTGTTGAGGAGTCTGAGGAAGAATTGATTTATCATTCCATGAGCATACTAGTATCTTCCTTGTGTGGAAATACTAATAAGGCTCGATTCATCCATCCTCAAGATAGTTTTCTTATTAAGGGAGTACAAAGGGAAGGGTTAATCTATTAATCTCATAATCCTAAAGTTTTATAAGTCTAAATTAATTTTTTTAGGATTTAGCTTAATTTTATATTTTTTTCACTTTGTTGAGAGGATTTATAGCTTAATATGTAAAGGGAACTCTTCACACATTAGATTATAATATTGGTTGTTCTCCTAGAATTTAGCTTAGAGTTGGGCTATATAAAATAGATCTATTTTCATGTAAGGTTTGTAGGATTTTAATGTTTTATTTTCTTTGAAACCATTTTTTCTTTATTAAATAAAATTATGCGTGAGGACACTTTTTCAACATGTTATCAAAGCCATGTTGAACAATGTTCGAAGAATTGGAGATGTATTGAGGAAGCAAGGAAATCCCTACAACGTCACCCTACATATGTATGAGTTCAAGGGTAGTAGTATTGAGGTAATCCCGATGTCATTTCAATAAGGAAAATGTTATTTTTATTGCAACATTTTTTTTTTCAAGTTTTAGTAATGAAAGATAATCATTTTCAATAGTTTAAAGTACTGTATTAGATCAGATTCTCATCTTTTTCTCTTCTTGAATCTTGATAACTAGTGTTTTTTTATCAGATTTACCTTGTTTGACAAGTAGATCAATTGTAATCTATTTTTTATTTGTAAAATAATTAATTTTCATATTGCATATTTCATTAAAAACATCTATTACAATTGTAATTCTATGATTTTTAAGTATCGCACTAATATTTTGGATAGATCTCATAAAATTCACAACTTTTCAAATTTATTAGAGGGCTCATATTGTATAAATTGCTTCAAATCTACTTATAAGATTTTACAATTAAAATGATATTGTAGATTTTGAATTTTTCCTTAAGCTTCATCTATCATTTTTTATTAAAAATTTGTAAAGTAGTGAAATTTCAAAGGCAAAATTCCCACGATCACCTTCATGCATGTCTAATGTCAACACCATTTGAGTTTAGAGATGGTTTGAGAGACTTGCTAAGTAGTGCTTGTTGAAGCTGATATGCACTAGATCATCCATCCACAAGGGAAAATTTAAAACCTTTTGAAAGATAAGAATTTGAAGTTGTTTCCCTCTAAGGGTATTAAATTGCACATTTTTATCTATTCTTATATTTTTATTTTGCTGTTACAATACAATAACTTTAAATCATTTTCTCCAAGTGTTCTGGTAAAGTTGACTCACTGAAATAGTCAAAGTTGTTAGGTCCATAATGGTGGTTCTAATCACGTCATTTTGGTGGCTCATCATATCAGAGCCCATGGATTACATGTGATGAAGCTTTTAGAATGATTAGGGATTCTTCATTCTAATGTGCTTGAGTTGAGTGGAGGGATCACGTGACTGGGCCAAGATGTTGGTTGGCTATCTACTTTTAAGTAAAGGCATCTCTACTTTTAAGCGATAAGATAATAATAAATATATTGTTGGTTGGGCTGGCTACTTTTAAGTAAAGGCATCTCTACTTTTAAGCTATAAGATAATAATAGATATATTATTAGTTGGGTTTTCTACAATTGGATTTTTCCATGGAAAATCATTGTGTCCCTGGTTTATTTGGTATTATTTCTATGTATACATTTTATGATTATTTATCTATTAATATTTTTATCTTTAACACCAAGCCATTGAGAAACACCATAAAATTTGCAATGTGTCTCATTGAAAATCTAGTAAGTTGTAGCATGAGCTAAAGTCTTTCTTAATTCATAGTGAATACCACGACTTACTAATAACGCATGTCCAAATAACCATAACTCATGTTCATCTATGATTTTTCTTCTAATTAATTAATTTAATTAAAAAGGAAGAAAGTGCATAACTACTTTTGAGACCATCCATCTAATAATTATTGATAATTAAATTAAAATTCTAGAAGCCCTATTCCAAACTAGACACACTACTAGTGCATTTACAATCATTACAACATTATCATTATAATATTATTATAATATTAAAATAATAGTATGATATCATTAATATTTATACCATTACATATTAATGACATTACTTAACCATATTTTTTATAGGTTGTAATAATATTATTACTATATAATATTATTATATATTTATTATTCTTATTAATTGTGATATTTTTCTTTTACTTCTACCATTTTTTTTTGGGTGCCTTTTAGGTTTTATACATCTCTCCTTCTTTGTCTCTCCTCCACTATTAATTTGGTTTCACTTCCTTTTTATAATCCTGAAGATGGACTCAACTTTGAGCTTTGAAACATTGACAATCATTCCACAAATTGTTCATCTTTTAACCTTGAAAAAAAACCAACACCACTTTGAGCTTTGAGACATTGACAATCATTCCTCAAATTGTTCATCTTATAACCTTGAATAAAAACCAACACCACAAAAGTCTTGTTTCAAGGCATTTTTTGATAATAAAAAAATTATGGCTAGGTAGCCATATTCAAAGATATCTAGGGAGAAACTACCAAAAATGGGGGAGAAACAAAGCTATCTCACAGGAGATCCTAAAATAGATGTTATTCGACAAACCCACAACCCTACAAGATGTCTTGTATTCCTCCAAGTGTAGTATCCAAATTAATTTGTGCAAACAAAACCTCATCATGTATCAAAGAGGGGATCATAATCCAACCAATGTTGAATCTAGGGTCCTCTAAATCAGTGGATTAGGAAGTTGCTACATGCAATTTTAGAATTTTATGTTCTATGAAACATTTTTGGGATTGACTTTCAACAAAAATTGTGAAACGTTAAAAGTGATGGGAAAAAAATTTGAAACTATCAAATTGATGTCTAAGTTTCCCATCATAAATTTTAATGAGTGTTTTACATATAGAGGTTGAGTTAATATATCTTTTTCTTAGATGTAGCACCCATTTATTATCACCATTCCTTAATCAATTTGATAGAAATGAGTTTTGTACATACACTAGAGAGGACAAAGAGAAAGATTGAAGTAATAACTTCCTCTAGTTAACATTGCATGCATGCATTTTATAAATCATTCACTTTGTTTTCAATAGTTATAAAGTCTTGAAATGCTCCTTATTCTTCTCTATAAAAAATAGGAGTTCATTTTATATGTGTAAATTTGGTAACAATAGTTGATAGCCTTCCATCCATCATCTCCCTTATAAGAACCTTCACCATCCTAAGCGAAACATTAACTTATTAAATTAAGTATTATCATGTTTGTGATCTAATGTGATTATTCTTCTTAATCACTATATAGGTTATAAGGTGTAATGGTGGGAACATAGGATTATCTTTTATGTTTACGAACTATCTTGTGGCATTTCAGTGTTATTCAATTTATTGGACTTAAATATTTGTGGTCCAAAGAAGCTAAGAGTTTGATTTATGGGATTTAACAATTTGTTATCGAAAGTATCTAAGATAATATTTTATGATTATAAATTAGATAATAGGATGTGTGTTTCCCATGGAAAGATTATTTCATTTGGAGGCTCAGAATACTACGAGATTATCTAAATAATTTAAGGCATCAACAATTTTAAAATACATTTTTAGAGTCCATAATGAAGTAAAAAATCATATTTTCCATTGCTTTCAACTTTGTCAATTATGAATGAGAATTTTTTTAACATAAATGTTAGTAATTTTGTTTCTCTTTATATGATTGGAAGAGGTATCATTGACCCTATTTCATTCTTAGAGGTTTAGAATGGGTAGTTACAGTTTTTACATCAATATCAGTGATGTGAAATAAACAATGGTGATAGTTGCATAGCAACATAGTCCCCTCCTCAATGTGGGGTCTTTGTTTTGTTCTTATTTGAAATTTCTTTGTTTACACAATCATTTCTACAATTTTTCATTATTCTCATCTATGCACATGCTTCCACTGCACCTCCACACTCCACACAATGAAAGCCACCTCTACACTCCTCACAATGAAAGCCACCTACACACCTTTACACTTCCCACAATGAAAGCTTCCTCCGCACCTCTAGAGAAACATGATCACCCAAATAAGAAAAGAAGAATCATGATAAACTAGGATTTTTTACAGAAGGCATTGATGGGTGATGGCAAACTTTCACATTAGGTTTTTAGAACTGATGTTTTCATGCGTTGAATTTATTAGCTATGTACTTCATCAGAAACTCCTTAAGAAATGTCACGTCACTGCCATTTGTCTATAGGAAAATGAATTAGGTGGAGTTCTATGATCTTCTACAGGATGTTTTGTCAATTTGCAGAGAATTTCACTAAGTAATAACAATTTTGATGGTCCCTTTTGACTTCATTGTTTGAATTCCCTTCCTACCTCCACACACTTGTTTTGTATATCTCCATCCTACAGACAACTTCTTCCACGCAAGGACTACTCCGCACAATTGACTTCTCACATTTGTTATTTGTATGTTGGCGCCAATAATAAAAAAAAACACAAATTATTTTAAATTTCTATGTAATCATGTGGTCATGTATTTTGATTAATCCTTTCCTAGGTTAATTTATTAAATCATAATTGTATATGTTTCGTGCGATCTCTTTTGTTAGTTTTTTATTAATTTTCACACAATTATGTGAGGAGTGTGATTGAAGGGTATGTAGAGGAGGTTTCTTTCCTTGGTCCACACACACATTCCCTGCACACACTTTCTCCCGCACTCCCTTTCTAACCACACCAAAATAAATCTTCCACAAAGAATCAAAATGCAAACCCAAATTAATTCTCTAGAGTGAATTCGTTAAATATCATGAATCTATTACACAAGTAATAATTTCATAAAGATTCCCAAGTCATTACTCGTATTTAATTCAATTTTTGTTTCACATGGTGTGGTAGATATACCAATTTTGCAGTAGATCACAAAGAGATATGTGTGTGTGAAACAACATTATTTCAAGGTGTTGAAGGATATCGCCTCTATATTTGCAATAAATGAACTTACAAAAAATTTCCAAAGGTTCCTAAAGCAAATATTATTGTTAATTAGTGGAAAGGAATTGGAAATGAGTGTGAGGAAGTGAAGAGAAAACACTCAAAATTTTATATTCAAACAAGAAGGTATATGCAAAACATTTGTTTTCCTTTAACTTATATTTTCACCTTATTTAATGATATCTATATTTTCACAAAACGTTCTCACACTTCCAACAAAGAAACATCCTTTGATTTTGGTGAGATGCCTCAAATTTTAATTTGTGGAGGAAGCACAATCAAAGCTTCCTCCACACTCAAGATACTTTTATTATGTCATTAATTACTCTTAAGATAATGACATATGGGGACCAAAGAGGTATACTCTGATTATGTACCACATGTATGGATGAAGATACCTTGGCATAAAGTTCCACGTAAGGACAAAAATTTGGATCCTCTACCAAATATTTGTCTATACAAAATTGGAGATTCAATCAGGCTCGTCTTCGAAAAGCTCTTTGGCAATGCAAAGTAAATGCATGAAAATATTAATAAATTATTTGACCTTTTATGACACATAATAAGATTGAGTTGACTATCACAAGTAATACATGTCTCAAATGGTTGAGCATTCTTATATCATTTTTTTTTCTATCAAGGCTTTGGGCCGCTTTTTATCTAGTGATTAGTTCAATATAGGGACCATTAATTGGAAAAAGCCTAAAATAGCACCCTATATTAGTAAATTGATTGTTGATTATTTTACTTTGGGATGCATACCCTATTCAAGTATGAAATTTAGGTCCTCAAATTTAGTCATTGTCTCTTATGATCAATTTTCCCTATAGGTAGGTGATATATAAATTGTACAGAGTGAAGAGGGAGCTTTCATTGTTCTTCCTCCACACTCTCGCACATTTTCACTCTAAAAATTGCAAGGTGAGGAATCTGGCCAAAATCAAAGTTTGTCACTTCATTGGACCCAAACCATGTTTAGGGAAAAAAATATAACTTGAAACATGCATCTAATAATCTCCAAAGTCAGTACAATAGCTAGTAAGGAGACTCCTGGAAAAGTATATCTAGTTAAAAAGAAAGAAAATCCACTAGTTCAATGTGATATATATTCCAGGAAATGGGTTTGTGATTATTTTTATTCCCCTTATCGTGCTGGAGAATTCCCTTATATGAGTGGTGCATTTGACTGCACATGTGATCAGATTCAAGATATAAAAAATGAAGATAAAAACCTAGAGATTGTAATATTCCTAGGTAAGCAACACTACATATCAAATCCATGGATTCTTTGGTTATGGTTTACCTCAAATTCTTAAATTATCTAGACAATGCTTAAATTAACATATATTTTTCTTTCAAGGTTGAATGCTACAAACATGTTGGAAAATTTTAGAGGAAAGAGACTAATGTTCACTGGAAACTCCATCAACTATAATCAATGGGAATCATTAATTTCCTTCTCACAACTATAATACCTAAAAACATGAAAAAAATTGGATCTAAAGGTTTGAGAAATCTATTCCTAGCTAAGGAAAGGTTTTTTCACATAAACAAATTCTTCATTATATTTAAATAGGTTGAATAGAAATGTTGTTGCTATGAAACAAAGTTATTTCAATGCGGTGCATTATATTATGTTTATCTTTGCAATATATGAACTTACAAAAAATGTTCAAAGGTTATCGAAGTGACTATTATTGTTGAACTGTGGAAGGAAATGGGGAATGAGTGTGCAAGACTGCAAAAGAAGCACTCAAAGTTTTATATTCAAATATGAAGACACATTTATTTTCCTTTAACTTATAGTCCCACATAATTTAATTACATCTATATTGCACATAACATTATCGCACCACTAATGAAGTGACAACCATTTATTTTGGCAAGATGCCTCACATTACGATTTGGGTACTATGACGGTGTAGAGGAAGCACAATGAAAGCTTCACCAACACTCAAGGTAAATTTGTTGTGTCGTTAATCACTATCAATATAGTAATTCCTTGGGATTTAAGAGGTATACTTCGGATATTTTTTAGTAGACCCACAATTTTATTTTTTTAAATGCATTTAAAAAATGTGTTTTCAGACAGTTTTTTGACCTCAAAATTCTCCTAATGCCTTTTCAAGCTTCCGTAGTCATTATAGGGATATGTTCTCTTCTTCTAGAGTTTCTATACTTATCACAAAGATTCATCATATTATTTTGATGAAGTTGAAACATAAACAAGGGTTGACTAAACTTTTCTCAAGGATGGTATTCATGTCATAGAATATCGACTGGATGGGTTCATCGACCCTTCCTCACAGATAGTATTTCTATCAAGATGATGAATGGGGATATGTTAACTAATAACCCTTTATTAGGCATAATATTGTAATCTAAGGGGTCATAAGGAAGATTTATTTATGGGATGATTTTATTTTTAACCAATATCCTAGCTCCTTGACCATAATATTTTCATTGTGTGGGTGCACTAAGAGTGTTCAACTAACTCTTCCTCAATTTTAGTATTGTCATTGAGGGAGACCCGAGAGATGATTTCATTGACAGTTAAACATGAAATTGATGTCATAGAAAATTTGAAGGAATGATCATCAAACCATTTTTTATGCATAATATACACTAAAGGGGAACTCAAGGAAGGTTCAACCAAATTTTTATTGATCATAGTATTTACATCAACACTCCTTTGAGTTCATGTAAGAATTATTTAAACTCTTGGTATTGTTCTTGAAATCAAATGCAACTTATTAAAGAACCAAACCATATCTAAAAATAAACTAGAAGCCTAAGCATTGACTGCTAATTAATGACCCCCAGTAACAAGATTGTTGAGACTCCCAAGGCTACCAACTTTAATTATCAACCCAGGGTTCATACTAACTTAAGAGGTGACAATTCTATATGCATAGTAAGTCAAGATCTACTCATGTCACCTTCAGAAAATGAAGTAAAGCAAGGCATAAAGAGACCACTCCTCCTACTAGATTTTAAAGAGAATTTGCATATAAAGACAAGATTCTACCCTAATTACAAGAAGGTGAACATTATCTTAGTTGCAGAAATGAAAGTTTCATTCATCAAATGTAAAGACTAACTACAATTGTATGAAGGTAAAGGAATGTACTAATTTCAGAGATGAAATATGCTAGTCTACTTGCAGGTGTAAATCAGGATCTTATTTGTGGAATGTAAATCAGTACTCTACTTGCAAAATGTGAAAAATTGCTTGAAAAAGGAAACTTGATCTAAAGTGTATGACTAGAAAATCCAAGAACATAACTACAAAAACTAGGTCTAACCTACTTGCATTAAATTGTTTCCATTATTATCCTTGAGTTCAAGATAATTTAGCTTTAATAAAAGAGTCCTTACACATTTCATGAGAGAACGATCTTTGTGATTCAAATGTAGAAGCATGTCTACTAATTCTAATTATTACTTTATACATTCAACGAAGGATAGATGAATCTAAAGTGGTCCTTGGTCCTCCCCAACCATAGATTCAAAGTATAGAGGTAATTATTCAATCCCAAGATACAAAATTCAAGCTCTTAAGGCAAATATGGTCAATTTTAAACAGTGCTATAGAATGCTACAAGACTGTTACATGATTTCTACAAGATGCTACAGGATTGCCTTGTCTTACTACAAGGTTGGATTCAAGAGCATCCTAACGGTAGGAAATGTGTTCTAAAGGTGTTAGAAGGTGGAAGACAGTGTATGAAGGATATATGAGGCATTTTTCCAAGCTTAGCACCCCTTAGAGGTCCATCGTACACAAAAGGACGCACTCACGATGTCCTCCAATGACCTCAAAAGATCATCTTGGTGGAAGAATTTGAGAGCAGTATGAGGTGCCAAAAGGGGATTTGGTCATGAAAAATTGGATGTAGGAAGAGTGTGCCAATGTCTACAAGTCACTGGTAGTACATGCATACTAACAACCAACCCCTTCTTACTCTTGGAAATAACATAAATCTAATGATCAAATTGCAACAAAACAAATCAAGATGGAAAGGATGAGTTGAATTTTATTTCATCAAGAGCTACTCTATCCTACAATATGCATATAATACATGTGCAAAAGGCATGATATTTAACTCCTATAACATAGAAATACAGTATGCAATAGAACTATAAACCAAAATATAGCAACTTTCAAAGGAAACTTAAACACATATTTTTGGCTTGTTGTTGGAGACTCCTCAACCACACTTCCCACAAGGGAAGTGGTAATAAGGGTTGCAACCCCAATTTTTGAAATCTAATTTATGCCTAAAAAAATAAAGGAATACCATTACTCAAACAATGACAAAATAAAATATATAAGAGATACTAGAACCTTTGGGTTGGGACCTAACCCAAGGGTCTCAAACCTCCAAAATTAACTTAGATTTAGACCAACAATGAACCTTTCATTAACATGAAATAGAGTTCAAATACATCATATCAAAGTGGAAATAGAGGATCTAGCTCCCTTAGATCCTCTTGCACACTTGAGTTAATTAGCTGCTAGTGAACCTTGAGTTGTATATGAGTATAGATTAGTGATTCTAACAATCACTTCGAGTCATTGAAGGAGAGTAAAGGCAAGGGAGAAGCCTCCTACACTTCCTCTAGTTTCCTCCAATTCGCCTCTACATCATAAATGTACTAAAAACTTCTCTTTTGCCTAAACATAAACAACCTCAGGCCATGAAATATGATAAGAACCATTTCACCTTCCTACTAAGCACATTATATCAAAAAAAAATGTAAATTAATGTGAGGAAAGAAAGAATTTATGGGCTAAAGGATAACAAAATGGGCCTTAAAATATACCTATTGATGGGATTTATCATTGCCCATTTCTTGAAACTGTTTCTCACCCTCTGAGAAATTTACTCATTGATGTGTAGTTCATGCATGGCCATAGTGGCCTCTCTAACATCTTAAGGAATCTTAGATGGTGTGCCCTCTTGTGGATAGGATCCCGCATTTTCCTCTATGGCTTCCCACTCCTTTTGCTCCTCTACTTTATCTCTTCTTTCTTGTAGGCCCAATAACAAGGGAGAACTGAGTTTTAGACCTATAGAATTGATCTTCAACCTTTGAATGATTCTTTTGTAGAGTGGGGTCCTCTCTAAGGCATTTCTCAACCTTTCAAGGGACTAATATTCTCTTATTTCTAGACTTTGGGGCAGAGCATTCCATCTCCTTTGGAAATCCTACAAGTTGTCAATCCCCAACAACCTAAAGGTATCCTCAAAATGAAGGATAACTTGTTCTTTTGTTACCATGTAGCGAGGGCGCGAATTGGCAATCAATAGAGATGATTTTGTTGTTACTGATGATAGCCTTGGGACTTACTAACTCTGCTCTGATGTATAGCGGCTCACTTTCTTATTTGGCCTTCAACTTATTTACTTCCCGAACCTTCGTTTATTCATGTCATTCAACTAAGAGGCCAGTGTGATCAGTTGTACATACCCCATTCTTTATTTGGCGTACCAAAATTTCATGTCTGTGATGATCATGTTATGCATATAAAATTCATCCAATTTGGCTCTATCCTCAATGCTCACTAGCTGGCATAAGTCAATGAACCTCCTATAATCCTGAAATGGTAGAGAGCCTTATTTTTCCAATATTTTGATTTGGAATTGCATCCATTGTTATTCAAGGAAGATGGCATAGGATTTATATGTTTTCCTACACTGGATGGCTTACATGCACAAACTTTCCATGCTGGCAATTTGTGCCTCTTCTTCTTGGAGTTGTTCTCTCAACCTTTGGTTTTCTAACTACAACTACTCCTTCATGATTGATTCCTTTAGCCTTAAGTTATCCATATCCTTACCCATTTTTTTCACCTTTACTTCCATGAGGCCCATATCCTCTAATTTCTTGGATTTTTCAATTTACATCCACCGGTGAGTTCTACCTCTCTCTTTTTCTAGCTCAAAGAAGAGGAGAATTGCAATTTTTGAAGGTAAAATTCTCCCTCCATCAATAAAGTTGTAATATGATCCAAGATCAGGTTGTTGAGTGGGATTCTAAAGTCATTGTGTACCTTATCCATCATCTTGAGTGGCTATTAACTCTTCTTGTAGCAGTTTTTCTTCATCATCTAGAAAATATGTTCTTTCTTGTAGCATTTCTTCTCCTTCTTGTAGCAGCTCTATTTTCTCCTATAGTAGAGTTTCCATGTTTTTTCCTTGAGTTTCTTGGTTGTGAATACCCTAGTGGTTGGCCTTATCATGGGTGTCAAGCATTTCTTACCCTTGGATTTAGGGGAGGTGACCTCCTCAATTTTCCTTTCACCATGTCCTAACTCTTTCTCTTGGTGGCTAGCTAATTCATTAAAAATGTTTGGGACTGTTGAGGGAGGTTGAGGCTTACCTTGCTTAACTTTGGTGCTCTTTCATATTTTGACATATAAGCGGCTGCCCTTGGTATGCCTTTTCTTATGTTTCCAAGGTTTGATAAGTGTGACTAAGGTAGAGCCATCTCTTGTTCTATGTTTCCTAGTGAGAGGTTTAGCTGTTGCTTTTTCTTCCTCTTCTTTCTAGGCCTCAAATGCTCTTCATGGGTGTTCTCTTGTGAAATTTGTTCCCCTTGTTCTTATTTCCTTTCTTCTCCGGCTCTTCCTCTAACCTCTTTTGTCTTTCCTTCAACTTATTCCTCTTCCTTTTCTATATCTTCTTCTTATTATTCTTTCCTACCTCCAACACTAGATTTTGGTGTCTCCTCTTGTTGGGATGTGGTGAGGGCTTCTGATTCAATGAAATCCTCCCTATCCATATCCACAAAGTCAATCCACTATATAGGGCTCCTCAGCTGGTTTAAGGCATTCATGAAAATTATCTTAATGAGGCCATGATGTGTAATTACTTGGTTCTTTCCTTCCCTCACTCTCTGGCTCATTTCGATTATGGACTAAAGGAGGAAATGTGGAACACTGAGATAGTTGGAATGGGTATCTCTACTTGGAACCTCAATTCATAAAGTAGGCTAAATTTATAGGCATACACAACCCTCAACCTCCCTTCATAAGATATGTACTTAAGGATGATATAGTCCACTTCATCCCAAGGGTGGGGGAGGCTTTCCCTTCTTACTCCATTTTTTTCTTCAACATGCTTATCTCCAGGGAGGAAGAATTTTTTCTTGCCTATGATGCCTATTGTTCTACCTTCCTTTCCACATCAAAATCCTAAGGGTATGGTGGTCACTCTACTAATGAGCTATGCATTCAGATGAATGGAAAGTCTTCTAACAACAATGGTGGCACTACCCTCTCCCTGAGAATGGATGGTCGTGGAAAATTCATGGTTACCTCATCATCGTACCCCTTGAAGTTTTCAAAGATGTTGATGGATTTTTTTGGTGTCTCGAGGCTCTCTTCGATTGAAACCTCCCCCCATGGCTCCTATTGCTTCCTTCTTAAGTTATCCCAAAGATAAAAAATCTAAGGATTATTCCCTAAGCACCTTAGGGTCTCAACATAGGGTGGGGAGGTTGATGTCTCTTTTTACTTAGAGAGAGAGAATAATTATATCCCCTACTTAAAGAAAACTACATCTGCTCTTAGTTTTCCTTTCTTATGTATGAAAATAAATTTTCAAAGAAATTTAACTCTACAGGGGTTTGCTACAGGATGCCTGTAGTAGACAGAATTCACTCAAAAATTGCATGGAGAATGAGGTGAAAATATACCACTTACCCCTCTTGGGATAATTTCTTTATGTTTGTGGGGGTTTGGAGGAAGGTTCTCATTGGTTTGGCCCATTTTTCACCTCTTGGCATGATCTTGTAACACTTCCTATGAAATCCTATAGCAATTCTGATGCTTCTGTATCAACCATACCCAATATTGTATGTAACAACTGTGGGTTAAAATTTCATGTAATAAAGTTAATAAAGGAAAAATAAGACCAAGGTCATGGGACACTTATTCCAAGATGAATGTTGGGAAAAACATCCTAGTGGATGTTCATTTGATTTATATGGCTAAGGGAAATTGACAAAGGAAATGAAAAAGGCTTTAGAAAGGCAAGTGGCATTAATTAGCATTTTATTTATGAAAACAATAGAAGATAGGAGAAAAGGAAGTTGAAAGCTCACAAGTTACATGTGAGGAAGAAAATGAAGGAAAAATAATGGAAATTGAAGAAAATAGAGGCCTCGTTAATAAAAATGATTATGAGGATCAATTCACAACCTTTTTGTCAGTTTAATTTGGGAGCTCTCTCTCTATTCTCTCTATTCTCTCATACTCTTGCACACTTAGAGAATTCTTGGAGAACTCTAACTTAGGAGAAAGGAAGGAAAAGGAAGGACAAGAAACCAAAGGGAAGAAAAGATCAAGCAAGGAATAGTTGGATCAAGCAACTACGATGAGATTATTTGCAGGTATCGAGTTGCATGTATTATTTCCTTGCTAGTTTTGGCATGCATGATACATGCATGTGTGTATTTGGTTCTCTTTTTGTCACTAGCATCAATTTTTCATGTGTGAAAGTGGTTTCTAGCCTTGTCTTTCCATTTCCATATAGCCATGGTGTTATGGGGTTCTTTCATTTGGTTTAGCTAGATTCTTGGATATCCTAGAATTTTGATCTAACAAGTTCATCTCAATTTTTCTTTTTTTGTTCCATCATTTCCTTTAGATTCCCTAGTTTTTAAACATCTCCAGATTTCAAAACATCAATAGAAAGTAGTATAATGTGCCAATGTAGATGCACCGCTAATAATAATGATATAGATGATTTCTCAACTTCTTTTACACTTCTCAATCCCTTTTAGAGTATTGTTAGTTTCTTGATTTGAGAACTTAATAGTTGTTGGAATTGGCCACTCAATCCAAACATAGAAAATTGAGTATGTATCTTTTAGATTTTTAATGCATAATAACTTTTAAAAGTTTTTTGTAATTATCCTTATTCCAAATGAATAGCAAGATACAATATGTGTTTATTCTGAAAAGAAATTCACCTCATCTTCCTGGAATTTGTACAAAGAGGCAAAGGTTTGGCCACATTAAATTATGACCCAAAAAAATGTAGAGAATGGTAGAAGGTAGATTATCTAGACAATAGGATCTTAAAAAAAACTGAACATTAAGAAGCATAATCAATAGGCAAAGGTTTGGAGACATCAAAGTAAATAGAGATATGGACGTGAGTAGATTATTGAGACAATTGAATGGCTATATATAAAAGAGTTAGAGTGAGGTTGTTGATACAATTTCAATTTATAGGGATACTCATTTAAGAATTCATAAAACTCAAAGCCAATATAATAATATATGTAGGCACAAAGTAATTACAACAATAATTATTAAATTATTATAGTTCATCATATCATTAATGAACATTTGAACATGGTAAGAAAGATAAAACCATTCCACTCAAGATAAACCTAATTGACTACATATATTTTAATTTATATATAACTTACTATTTTATTATAATATATATATTATATATATATATATATATTATATATATATATATATATATATATAATAATCTAGTTTACAAGTTTAATTTGTTTTTATTTTTTTTCTTAATGAGTTTTACTAAAATCAAATTAAAAATTTTATTGATATAAAAAATTATGCTATTAAATTTATAAGAATAAAGGTTTAAATTTTAAATTTATTTATACAGTTTAAATAACTAAAAATAACATTTAAAAAAAAATAGTCTAATTTATATATGAAATAGTTTTTTTTACTGAAAGATTGTGATTTTTTGTTCTTTAAAATACCCTTTTGAATGCATAAATAAGAATAAACACTCTAAAAACCCCTAAGCACTTAATAGATTAAACAGCTTAACTCAAGTATTTAAAAATCTTTGTTAAAATTTCAATAAAATTAACTAGAAAAAATGCTTGAAATGTGTTATTTCATTTATAAGTTATGCTATCATTAAATAAACATATATTTACAGTTCAAACATACATAATTTGCTATTATTAATAATCATTCTCCATACCATCATAAAAATAAACTAATAATATATATTTCTACTCTGATGACATTTGCAAGAAAATATGAGGAAATCCATTAAATGAGAATGAAATATCTTTAGTTCCAATGACACATGATTGAAGTAATAAGAGATGAATTGGTTATAAAAATATAAGAAAATGAAAAAAAATAAATTGAAAATATGTCATTGGTTTAATTTTCCAAATTTCAGTGAAAATCATTTTTAACAAACAAAGCACTAGTTCATTGACACGAAGAATAAAACTCTAAGATTGCATCTAGACAAGTAGTAGTAGTAGAGGGCATCATATTTACATCGGACTTTTTGGAAATATGACAACCGGATTGCGTCCCTTTTCTCGGTTGATGTGGCATCCACTAGAGGTCCTCACCTATCACCGTGACATCCACTGAAGTTCCTTGCCCATCATCGTTTCCAACCAGATCCGTCGGCGGTCCTCGCCCTCTTTTCCCATCTTGTCCCATTGCGTTGCTTGTCCGACTTGACTCAACATGAATTAACTGTCCTCTGCCACCCTGCAACACCTCGGCCTCCATCACACGTGGTTCTCCAAAATTAAAACCCTCGCATGTGTTAGTTTGAACGAAATCCACCCCTGTAAATCGCTCCAATGCTCATCGATCGCATCCACTAGCCCTACACCGTGTTCATTATAATTTACTTCTTCCTTGTGGCTATCATTTCTTCCCTATCATTTATATGCAACATTACTTTATCTAAGCGACAAGTTCACCGGAAATTTGTAAAGACGAGGAAAATGAATAATTATTCATTTTTTAGTAAAGAGTATCCAAGAAAGAAAGAAGAAAGAAATTATTTTAATGTCCACGAGGCTAAAGGTAGCCAATGAGATGGATTTCTTCTTCATCTTCTTGATGTATTTGGCCCTTTTTCTATGAAGATTAAAAAAAAATGCTCCCAGCTTCTCAACAAAACCCTCGCTAAATAGATTATCCCAAGAGCTAACTACCAACATATCTACATAACTTTCCCTGTTGTCTTTGAAGGCCTCACATTCTAAAATGAAATGTTTTTCTATTTCCACTTTTTTGGAAGAACAAAAAATGCATACCCTTTCCTCCCACACTTCCTTTGGCCTTTTCCAGTGCTATGTTTCACCACGGAGTTTATGAGAATTAGTCCTTAACCGAGCAATAAGAATTTTGGCTCTCCAAGAGATATCGGCCTCTATGTATGCTTTTGGTTGATGATTATGAGTGGAATTAAACACTTCAATATAGTAATTTTATTTCTTTCTAGCTCCTTATCCCAAGTACGTTTGTGGAACTTTTCCATAACAAAAGATTTTATCTATTTTGTAGTTTATGGGACACTTGTTCAAGCAAATACCCCAATTACTAAACCATTTCTTATTTTGCTACATCCAAGTTTTTTTTCTCTTGCACAATCTATCATTAAAGACAACCTTAGGCCATGTATCCTCTTCCATTTGCTCAAATTTTTTTAAATATCTTATGACTCACACCATAGCAATTGCTTCAATAAGAGTAGCCCTTATTTCACTTAACAAGATATCATAAGGAACTACACTTTTAATCTTAAATTTATTTGTAATCAAATGCTTCTGAATTTTCTCAATTTGTCTCCATTGTATGTCGGAGGTACTGCTAGCCCACAGTTCACAATCATAGAGAATCACCGAAATCACTAGAAGCCCAAAAAGAGTTTGAGTGGTTTTACAGTCCCATAACTCTACCTCTCTACGCCTATTTTGAAAAGCATAACATGCTTTCCAACCCCCCAAAGTTCTCTTCTTTCTACAACCATTCCATCTTAGATTTTTGTTGAAGTCATTTCTGAGGTATTTGTAATCTGCAACTTCTTCTAGAATGTTTCCTTCAAGGTAGAACTTATGCTAGTTATGTTTTCTTTTATTAGAGAAGGCCACTGCTTTCGTTTCGCTGATATTGACTTGCATCCCCGCACTTTCACAAAAATGCTGAAGGGATAGTAACTGCTCTTGCAAACCAAGAGCTGATTTATCAATCAAAATAAGGTCATCTGCATACAAAATAAGCCTTATAACAAACTTGCACAAATAGATACCATCATCCCCTTGCGAATTTAACCACTCCTCAAGCTTGTCGATATATAAACCAAAAAGGGTAGGAGACAGTGGGCAACCTTGCTTGACCCCGATATTGCTTCTAAAACTTTCAGAAATGCCTGTTGAAGTTCTAATTTTGAATTTCACCTCTTCATACAGCCTATGCATAATTTCTCCCAAATGTTTAGGAACCCCAAATTTCTCCATTCTATGCCAAATTTTATCCCTAGGAACCGAGTCAAACGCTTTTTTGAAATCAATAAAGCAACAAAAGACTTCTTCCTTTTTCTCCCAAACGTTTTCAATAATGTGCCTTAAAGTTATGCAATGATCAACTTTGGAATGTTTAGGTCTAAAACCCGCTTTCCCTTTAGCACGCTTATCTCTTTCTTCTACCCACTTGATGATTTTTTTCTAGCATGCTTCTAAATATCTTTGCAAACAAAGGGTTTATCATGATGGTCCTATAATTGGAGGGATTATTGACATCACTGCTCTTGAAAAGAGGTAGTGCCAGACTAGTTGTCCAATATGTGGAGAGCCCTTGTTGTATGATGTCATTGAAGATTTTTGTAATACGAGGTGCAAGAATCTTTGAGCCCCACTTTAGATATTTTGCTCGGAGTTCAGCTAAGTCTTTTTCTTTTCCAACACCCAACTTCTTGATACCCATCTCTACCTCTTGTACCATGAAGAGTTCCATATCAGTGTTGACCAAGGGGGGAGGGTCAACCTTGGGAACCTGCTCATAGAGTTGTCTTGCAGAGTCAAACCATTTATAAGTTGTAATATTATTTCCAATTTGTATCTTTTTTGGTTGGAGCTCCTTCCAAAATAATTTGGGATTATTTCTCCCAAGGAAGATTAGTAATTCCCTCCTTGAAACCATGAAATTGGCCTTTTTCTTGCTTAATAATTTCTTGTAAGATTTGAGCTTTATGTTATCCTTGTTTGACTCTTTCCATATTCTCCTTCCCTTTTTGCATTCCTTGTCAAACCAAGCATTAACCGAAAAGAAATTTGTTTCAAAGTTCTTAATTTTTATTATTTTTCACTTTGCAAGTGTGCATTGAATTAAATATGTTAATTCATGACTATGAAGGCTATGAATTGTAATTTTCCCTTCTCGAAGAGCCTCTCTAGTGCATTTTGAAGGTATTAAAATTTTCTGGGGTCAAAAGAATTCTGCCCTGTGGGAGATTTTGTTGGACATGCTGAATTTTTTACTCTAATTATTTCTTTCCAAACCAAGAGAAACATAAATAAATTGGCTTGTGATCTAATTTCAAATCCCACAGCTGATCTCCAACCAAAACTTCTTCTATTTTCTCAAACAAACCAGGCGAACAAATTACACAATCTACCACACTTGCCCCATTGTAAGTATTGCATGTGAAATTACAAGACTTTTCCCATCTAGTCAAGCCATTACAAATGACTGAATCAAAGGCCCCACATAAAATAAGAATTTTTTCACCAAAGAGATTGCAGCCATTGTCCTCTGAAATTATTTCCCACTGATGATTACTTTATTTCGTAAGCCAAATAGGGTTACAATCATTTTTACAACAAAGAATGCTAGCTTGCTCACTTGCAGTCCTAGCATTGAAATCATCCACTATAAGGACTTCACATAGCTCTCAATATGTTGCAATATCCACTTTTAAAGCTGCAAATGGATCTTTGTGATCAAGCCCTCTACCTTTGTATATTTTTGAAACCTACAGTGCAAAATAGCATGTTGCAATTCTAATGTGATTTCAATTTTCTGATATTTTAAACCAAATGAATTACTTATTTGAGTATTCTTTTTCTAACTGAATAAGACAACCTTATTTCTGCCTTTCTAAAACCATGATACCCCCATGCTCTTTGCCATTCCCTTTTTCCTTGTTCTTCGCTGCCATCTTCCAATATCCTTCAAATAAAGGTGTCTTTCACCATTCATTCTCATGTGTTTCTATGAGGCAAATTATGTCTTTATTTTCTGCAATACGCCCTAACCCAGGTCCTCGTCTCCATGGGTAACCTTTGTAGCTCCAACAAACTCATCTTAGGGAAACCTGGGTATGACTTGATTGCTATTTATTTTGACACGCAAGACTCACATTTGAGTCTTTGTCCTTATTTTCCCATACCGACCTTGCTTTTTGATTTCCTGTTGAAGAGTTTGTTGCCTCTTTTTTATTACAATTTTGCTACTCTATTATAGAAAGAGGTTCAAATCACGCTATCACATCTTTGCCTTTATAAATCCATGCTCTCTTTCCTTCATCTCTTTCTGCCCAAACCTTTAAAATTTCCTCCCTTCTTTCCTCCTGTTTGTAATAGACATATTTGGGCACTGTAACCCCAATCACATATGTCAATAAACCAAGGGCTCTTAAACCACTAAAAGTTTTGTTCTGCACCCTAAAAGATCAAGGTCAACTGATTACATCATTTCCCAGAAGCTCTTCTTGAAAAACTACTCTAAACTGGTCAAAACTAGACCAGACAAACTGCTTAGTGCTAAGGGTGTGATGCATCTCACCTGTTACACACGGGGGGTGTGATGCATACTGAAAAGACCTTCTGTAGGGTGCGATGATCGAGAGAAGACAAATGGAAGAGGCAGTTTGCTAGGTGGAAACTCAAAGAACCTTCTAGAAACTGCCCATATGACACGTGCGTCTCTGAATTCACCCAGGGATGAGTAAGAGATCATGAAATCTCCAAGTGGAACCAAGACCTAACAGAGAAATGACACAAATAAAAATTCAAGAAGCTGACTCACCCCCCTGCAAATATCTATATATGGATCCCTCATCCTAGAGATCCAGAGGCTGGAAGCTGACTCACCCCCTGCAAATATCTATATATGGATCCCTCATCCTAAAGATCCAGAGGCCGAAATTTTGTAATTTGTAAGGAAGTACTGTTGGTTTCTCTTTGAGACATTGTATTGTTGAGTGATCTAGATTTTCAGAAGGTGAAGAGGGATTTCATGCTGGGAGGATGGCGCTGGATCAGACAGCTGGGTTGTAATCCTCTCTTCTACTACTTATGTCAATAAAGCTATTTGAGTTTTCCTCCATATACTTGTATATTTCTAAATCTTGTATTTGTGTATGCATTTGTATGGTTAATGTACATTTGATTCTACATTGTTTATAGTTATAGATTTCTATGCTTTGATGGTATTTTGTTGCTTTGACTCTACATGTGGTCTTTGAAGTGGGACAAGTGAGAAAGGAGTGGCGGAAGCTCTATCAAGGGAGAGAGCAAACAAGAAAGGAGCCAAGTGAAAGACTAAGGTTGGTGCTCTCTACTTCTCTCTCGTTGATCTCTCATAAAGGAAAACACAAGTAACTTTGAATTGTTTGTTTCTAAGATAGCTACCTGTCTCAGTGGGACTAGCAGATCTGAATAGACACTAGTTTTCTTGGAAACAAAATGGTGACTCCGATGGGGAGCGAATAGTTTGTTTGTTTGTTACTATTGTTTTCTTTATAAACTACAGACGAAGCCTGAAGTTAAGCTAGCTAGCCTTTGAACTGCTTTTGCTATTCAACTACAAAGTAGATCAAGGTTGCTTCAGTTAATCTCTAGGTTGGTTTATGAATTGAACATTTGACTTGCAAACATACTAAGTGCCCTTGTGGTAGCTCATTAACATCATTAGATCAGCACCTATACTTTGTGTTTACTGCCTATCATAAGCTCAGTCTAAATTCCTTAACTTAGTTGCAAACTGTGGGTGAAAACCAAGCTCTGTCTCATCCCTGGACAATCACACTGACTCTCATTGGTAGTCTAGATGCATCGCACCTCCCTTGTTTTGTAGGTGAGATGCATCCCTGTTTCCCTTAAGGACAGGTGCGATGATTGAATGAGACTATTTCTACCTCCAGATTTTGGTTTTTTCTTCATTGTTTTCAGCTCTATTTAGTAGTTTTGTTTTCTGTGGTCAGTAGATCAATGTTGAAACCATTCCAGGCCAATAGATCTCGTTTAACTGGGTTGAAGTCTCCTGGTTTATTTGAAACTTGTGTTTCAACATCCTCAGAGACTCCAATTACTTCAATTATTTTTGGTACCCCTGCCTTTACAGAAAAAGTTCCGTAGTTACAAGAGGACATTAGAACTGATCCTAGTGTAATGGTAAACACTTATGTTCCTGAACCAGCTCCATATAGAGCTGATTCGGAAGGTGTCACCCCTCCAACATCTATCACTGCAGAGTCAATACCTTCTTCGACACCATAAACATTTTATCCACCTGACGATCCGCCTCTTCCACCTGGACTGATTCCCATAGAAGAGATTGTGGAGGGTCTTCCATCCAATACCCCATTACACTTTGGAACTAGGATCTACCTATATCCCTCTACTACAGAAGTTAGTTCTTTTGATCACCCTTCATCGCAAGTTCCTATCAAATCGCTAGGAAATCTTTCGGATAGAATTAATATGTCTGAACAACCATCAACATCTAGGACTATGTCATTTGATACAGTAGTAGCAGAACCTCCTACCATTACTCCGACGATGTTCGCTGGTATACCATTTTTCCCACCTAGTTCTCAACTGTTAAGTGGAGTACACCCAGGGACTGTTTCGACAACATGGTCTGTTCCTATTTGCTCATCTGGAATCTTATCTGGAATTTCTTATGTTGAGACTCAGCAAATTGATCTGTCATATCAATATCAATTTGGGAAGTCCAGTTTCCAAAGACCAATTTATCCTTTGAACATTGGATTACCACCATATGGGGGTCAGTATGCTTTTTCATTGTTCCCACGAGGGGAGCAACCATATGAGAGATCACAAAAAAATTCGGGTCAAGCTGGAATTGCATCAAGTGGTTGGGTACCAATACTGCCTCAACAAGCAAGGGTTGTGTATTCAATACAACCAAGTCAACCTGTGTCAAACATTCCCACTACACCTTCTATTGTGTTCGTGTCGCAAGTACCAGCGCTGCTTGTTGTATGTCAACCTCAAGTCTCTCAGGTCGTAATACAATAGCCTCTTGTCTCCACGACTCAATCACAACCGCCAATTAGTGGCTCCTTAATTAAAGAAACTCAGGCTCAAACGGGTACTATCACCCCTCATCTTGGTCAAACATCTAGTATTGGACAATAGCAAATGGTCTCACAACCATGGCTAGTGCAATATTAACAACCACAATTCTAGTAAGCTTACCGCGGACCTGAGCAACAAAGCTTTGCAGGTAATGGGTAGTCATATATTCAGAATGGTTACCAACAAGCATAGTATAATGGTTATGCTCATCAACCTTATCGAAGTTATCAACATCAAATACATTATGATGGTATGCAAAGACCCACTGCTCAGGCAATCCCATCTTATCCTGGGTATGCTTCACCAAACCTGAATCAACAGTTGCCTTTCATAGCAACTTTGGAATTACTAGATATGAATCGGCTAACAAATGATCCAATTGCTTATGCCCCTTGATGGCCAACGATTCCTCATAAACTTCCCTCGGATATTCCTAAATTCAATGGAAATCCAGGTGAATATCAATCGAATCATGTGATGATCTTTCATCTGTGGTGTTCGTCCAACACCCTCAATGATGATTCAATCAGGCTTCACCTTTTTCAATGAACACTAACTAGTCTGGCAGGGAAATGGTACATCGAACTACTTAGAGATTCATTCGACAACTTCAGCACCCTTGCCACCACCTTCTAAACCCTTTTTCAGTTACCCATAAGGTACGAAATAGGAACAAAGCTCCTTACTAATTTCAAACAAACAACAGCCACCCACATATCTAATCATATTCATGAGTGGTGACGTCGACAACGAATGGTAAATACATATGTTCTTGATCAGCTTCTAGCTGAATGGTTTATTAAGTCATTGTTACCTTCTATTACAGAAGATGTGGCCAAGGGAGGAGTTGTCACTGAAGAGCAAGTCATTGCTCATGCCAAATATCTAGACTTGATATATACTCAGGCTGGCATGCTCTATGACAAAATTCCTGATGCTCCTAGACCAGAATTTTCTGTTCCTCCTCCTCCTAAATCGAATAGGGACTCTCATGCCGAAGACGACATGATTGGAACCTCAAGTATGCAAACTGCAAAGGCCCCATCCGGTAAAGCCCTTGCAGTTTCCAGTAAAAAAGAAAATGACAAACTTCTTACCTCGGAGGTTAATGCCATGTCGACTAACAAAGGCAAAGAACCGAAGCAACCAGGGGGCAAGAGGAAAGGGAAAAACAAAAGGAAGAAACAAGAAGATTCGACTCCTAAAAATCTTCTGGAAACCCTTCTGGGCAAAAGAAACCTAGTCAACCATGTCACATATGTGATGAGGACCATTGGACGAAAGATTTTCCACATAAAGCTGAGATCAAGAAGTTATTTAAGAGATCAAATACCTCAGCAGTGTTGACTGATCCATTTCCAAACCCAGAAACCAATCTGGTTGCTAGCGATAATGCTTCCCCTTCCCAAGTGCTTATGTTGTCCATTTCGAAACAGAAAAATGATGCTTTGATATCGACAAGGAATAGAGATTATGGGAATCCATAGATCTCAGATAACAGGGCTATAGATCAACCTAGCAGTTCGACAATAACTTCAACCAAAGTTGTGCCACCCATCATTCCTGAGCTAACAATAAAGCCGCCAAAGGGAGTAGTACACAAATCAACATTTAATGTGCTCGAGCAGCACAAAATTATAATATAGTAGAGGATCTGGCACAATCACCGTCTGGTATGTCGACACTTGAAGTACTGGAAAATTGCCCCTCCCAAAAGGAGGCTCTATTCTCAGCAATAGGTGGGATTGACCCAACGGATTCCAATCTTGTGGCCTTTAATCATAAAGGATATGAACCTTAGTTACCAACTAAACTCTCTTTCCTCATTCAAGTGAAAGCCCTCAACAAAACTGTTCATCGAATAATCATTAATGAGGAGGCATCTACCTGCATTATGTCCATGAGTTGCTGAAAAATTTAGGCTCACCACCCTTGTCAAGATCATCAACAACATTAAAAGAATTTGATGGACGAACATACACCCCATATGGGATTTTAAGTAACTTGCAAGTTGAACTGGGGGGAAAGATAGTAGAAATTGACGTCGAAGTTATCGATCGAAACCTCGATTACAATATCCTAGTGGGAAGGCCCTGGATTTATGCTATGGCTGCCATTGTGTCAACATATTTTAGAAAGATTGCATTTCCCTTCCAAGGAGGAATTACAATCGTTGACCAACAAACCTTCCTCCCCAATAGTTCACAAGTTACGGGAAGCATTCCGATGATGCATGGAAGCTCTCATTTCTTTCAAAATGTTGGAGTAGGCCTCCTAAAAGACCCTGCCTTAATGGGTTCTTTCACCCTACCTCATTCGAGTAATCTAGCGGAAGTGGCCAATGTAGGAACCTGCAATAGGATATCTTCCACATCTACAAGGATTCAGAAGATCTCCAAACATTTTGTTAATATGCGTCATTGCCAGGTATTACCTCCAAGCCCAATAGAAATTTTGTAGCAATCATTTTCTTGGCTCGGGCGGCAAACCAAAATCAACGCTCATCGAGTGTTTGGATAGATAGGTCTAAGGAATATGGCACCTCTTCAGATCCTTGGTCGCATGTACATCTACAGACGAAGGAATCATTCAATCAATGATGACAGAGGCACCATGGGAAGATTACCACCATCGTTCCCATCTTCCGGATTATAATGAAGATTATTCCAGCAACCTTAATCATCCTTTAGTTTTTTATTTTCTATCAAATACTGTAAATATGGTGGATTCCGAACAAAATCTGTCCAATATTGAAGAAGCTATTTCCATAAATATCTCGACCAAACCTAATGTTGTAGAGAATATTCATGTCGGCAAATCTTGTTCTTCTGAACTAGAAATATATTGCGCTCTCTTTCGTGAATTCAGAGATGTCTTTGCATGGTCATATAAAGAAATTCCAAGGATTGACTCGAGCATAGTTGAACACGAAATCAAGATGTATCTAGATGTCAAACCGGTATGACAACTTCTTCGGCAGGTACACCCGAAGAAAGTCGCTGCCATTAAGGGAGAAGTTGAAAAAATTTTACATGTTGGTTTCATTTACCCAGTTCCTCTAACTAATTGGATATCGAATATTGTTCCTGTGATGAAAAAGCAAGGAACAATTAGAGTATGAGTTGATTACAGGGATGTAAATCAAGCTTGTCCAAAGGACAACTACCCTATACCCTTCATCGACCAGATAATTGATGAATGCATCGGATGCGAAATATTTTGATTCATGGATGGATTTTTTGGGTATAATCAAATAAATATTTGCCCACAGGACTAGTCGAAGACTGCATTTATATGTCCGTGGGGCACATTCGCGTACCGCAAACTACCTTTTAGTTTAAAGAACGTAGGGGAAATTTTTCAGGGCTATGAACTATGCCTTCCACAACATCAAGAACATCATTCAACCATATCTCAACGATCTACTGGCTCATTCGTGAAAATGGACTGACCATCCGCAACATTTGAGATCTATATTTCTACGTTGCCAACACTACAATATACGACTCAATCCACCCAAGTGTGTGTTTTGTTTCGGTTTTGGTCGTTTAATTTGTTTCGTGGTTTCTAAGGACGGGATTCGACATGACCATGTAAGGTTTAGGAAATCATTGATATGCCTCCACATTCAAATTTGCTTCAGATTCAGAAACTCCAAGGGAAAGCAAACTTTCTGAGGAGGTTCATTCCAAATTACGCCGAACTTGCTAAAGGTTATACACGTCTTTTGAAAAAAGAAGTTCCCTTTAACTGGGATCAGGTTGTGCAAGCTTCCTTTGATGCCCTAAAGGAATCCCTAATAAAAGCATCATTAATGTATGCTCCTGACTATCAAGAGGACTTTAACTTATATCTAGCTACAGCATATACGACCATCGCATTGGTTTTAGTTCAAGAAGACAATGGAATCGAACACTCTGTCTATTATTTAAGTCAAATCTTAAATGATACAGAAATCAAGTACTCCTATGTTGAAAAGTTGGCTCTTGTAGCTGTTCAAGTAGTACAGAGATTTCGACACTATATCCTCTTTCGAAAAACTACCTTTTTGTTAGATTGAAACCCTATGACTTACATTCTATTGCGTCAGTTAGTTGGGGCAAGATATTGGAAATATATAGCCATTTTGCAAGAGTTTGATCTGGAATTTGTAAAATCCAAATCAAAGAAATCTCTAGTTTTTGCGGAGTTACTATGCGACTTCCCATCGTCGTCCAACGATTCAACATCCAAAGCATCAATCATGGATGAATCTTTGTTTCCGATATCATCAAGCAATCCGTGGTGTGGAGATATATTGATCTATCTCCAAACCCAAACATACAGAACTAATACCTCTCACTCAGAACAACGACATACTCGATACCAAGCAAAAGACTACATGATCGTTAGTGATACACTTTATCGTCTCAGTGTCGATATAGTTCTGTGAAGGTACCTCACCCATGAGGAGGCCGAAAAAGTCCTGAATGATTTCCATTCAAGTGCATGTGTGGGGCATCAATTTGGTTACGCTATGGCGCAAAAGATCTTACGAGTAGGTTACTTCTAGCCAACAATATTCAAAGATTGTATAATCACAATCAGAAGTTTCCATGCTTGTCAAATCTTTGACCGCAAAGCTAGAATACCACCCACACCTCCGCATCTAGTAATTGTTGTTGGGCCATTTTCCAAATGGGGCATAGATTTCATGACGTTTGACCCCACCTCTGTTTGGGGGCATGGGTATATCATAGTTGCAGTTGACTATTTTACAGAATGGGTCGAGGCGATGCCTACATTAAACAACAAGAGTGAAATGGCTGCTCTTTTCTTTTTCAATCATGTAGTCTCTAGATTTGGTGTTCCACAAGCTATAGTCACAGATCATGGATCACACTTCCGCGATCACATGATGGTTGAATTGGCTTCCAAATTAGGACTGTCCCATGATAGTTCTACTCTGTATTATTCGCAGGCTAATGGACAAGTTGAGGCCATCACCAAAGTCCTGAAGCGCATGCTGCAAAGGATGATTAGGGTCCAAAAACGGAGTTGGCACCTAATCCTGTACTCAACCTTGTGGGCATATAGGACATCAGTGAGAAATGCAACTGGATTTACACCCTTTCAGCTGATGTATGGCCTGGAAGCAATCTTATCGGTTCATTGTGAAATTTCATCTCTCAAGCTCGCAGTCGACCTTCTCCCCAGAACTTTAGAGGAAGAGGCTTGTTTCTTGGAATTAATCCAACTAGATGAAACTCATTGTGACGCCACCTTGGCTAACAAAGCTCATAAGAAATGAGTCAAGGTGCAATTTGACAAGAATGTCAAACCCCGTGTCTTCTCAGAAGGTGACCTGGTCTTACTTTACGATCATGAGTCTGATAAATTGGGAGCAGTTAAGTTGCAATCATTGTGGATGGGTCCCTACATTTTTAAGCAAGTATTAGCAAAAGGATCCTACGAGCTAGTAGATTACGATGGGATTCCACTATCGCAACCCCGAAACGGGTTGTACCTTAAGCATTACTATGCTTGACTAAGTGTAGTAATCTCTTCATATGCTTTTGTTACATTTTTGTTTTCATCAAGAGTGATCATTTTGGTTAGGTAATCCACTTTTTCATTTTTTGCAGATGTTGAAACTATTGGAATCATTTGTTGGATACGCTAACGGAGCTAGTCGTAGTATGTGGAACCTACCTTTTGCGGCCTGGGCCATTTTTGATCCAAGCGACAAGTTAGTGAGTTTTAGAGGGGTATGTATTGGTCGGTCAATGAACAACACCGCTAAGTATAGCACATTGATAGATCTTCTCTCAGATGCCATCGCACATGGCATATGTTGACTTCTTGTCAAGCTAGACTCACAACTCATCATCCTACAACTTACTGGCATTTATTCTGTTCAGAATCCAGCTTTCTATCATATCTTCCTAAGGGTCAGGATTTTGGAAAGGCACTTTGATTCTATTCAATATCAACACATTTCCATAAACTTAAACACATTAACTGATTCATTAGAAAATTATGTGTTAGATAGACATTTGCAGCATTTATAAAAGAAAAGCATTTCAATCAACATTTGCATTAGGATCATAGAACTTAACCAAAATAAAACTCCAAAAATCAAAAATATATATAACTGTTTATAGTTTTTACAAAATGTTCTATCTCTAGGACAAAAATCGGTCATACGACCCAAAAACTCAAAAATGCAAGAAAGCACCCTAGACTAGTGGTGTTGGTGATAACAAGTCACTACATGTGCGATCATACGTCAGAGCCTAGTCCATCGACTCCATGCCAATGGTATGGCACTATAATCTCAGAGGTAACTCGTCAGTCCTCACATCCTAAATACCAAGGGTGAGACCCTCGATCTAATCCTATAATACTGCAAGGGTCTCGGCTACGTCCAGATCATGGAGGACAACCCTCCCTATAGCCTCTCCCACTGAAAGAGCAGCTCCTACCCTCAAGCACAATGTTGGTCGCACTGGTCCAATATTTGCAGAAATATATGGGTTTGATTAGTCTCGATAATGTTTAAAATACTCAAGAACATTAGAAAAGCAATAAACAAAAATATGGTCAGATCGTTTGACCTATAACACCCCACTACTCACCAGCCGGCAACACCAAATATGGATCACCACGGAAATCCATTCCAACATATGGATAATCAGCAAACACCATCTCTTGATGGTCGAACCACTCAAAGAAGGCATCAAAGAATGAAATCTGCAACTGACCAGCATGTCTGGCCATAAGATCAACCCATATCTGCATCTGTGGTTCCGTCAGTGCTGGCAGTCTAAGTGAAATGTACTGTGGTTGCATCAGTGGGATCCTCTCGAAGGCGAAAGCGGTCAAAATAGAACCATAACCAAAGTTCTTGGATATTTCGTTCTTCACCTTGGTAAGTTGTTCTTTTATAGCCAGAAGTACTGCATCACACCAGTTGAATACCTTTGGTTCAATGCATTCCAAGGCATACTGCATATAGGACCTGTTGGCCAAGTCAAGAGCTACGCTACTAGCCAATATAGCAAAGGTGAATAAGATATTCCTCAAGGATCGGTAAGTAACATCTCGAATACTGATCTTACCATCCCTGCTCGACTGAAATCCATCTCTACAGAATCAGTGAATATAATTCCTCACAGATTCACCCCCAAGGGCAGATTATGATAGTGAGAGAGGGGCACCATGCCTCGATAAACTAGTCAAGAAGTAGATATCCTTAACTATAAAAGGGATGGATTTACCTCTAGTCTGGAACAATTGATTGGTAGGATCCCATGCATTGAGAAAATATTGCAACAAATTGAATTTTTGCTTCATGCTTGATATGCGGAAGAATTTGAGAAAGCCACAGTTTTGCAATGCAGTAATCATACCCGGATCATGTAAGTCAATCATATCCTCTTCTTCATGCTCGTGTTCATGCCATGTAATGACCATCTTGATCCAATGAATCTCTGAAAAGCAAATAAGAGAAGAATTAGGATCCTGATTTGGGAAAAAACAAGGAAAATTTCCATGAAAAAACAGTGCATAAACTTTCCTCCTTACACCCATCGCACTCTAGATGTGTACAGGGTGGGATGCATACTGACTGGCCAATGGCCAGCTCAGTATGCATCGCACTTTTCGATGTATACTAGGTGCTATGGGGAGAGAACGAATTGTTCAAACCCCTGAGGCCCAGAAAAACAGGAAAAGATGCTCATAATCAGAAAAGGAAAGAATGAAATTGAAGAGCTTAGTGTTAGCTCCTACTTGGTCCAAAAGATGCCGAAAATAGTCCACCGAATCTCCCAGAATCAGCTGATGAAAATCGAGGGGGAAAACACATCCAGAGCTTCAACAATCCCAAATTTGAATGAAATGGTAAAAATGAGAGGTAAAAACTACTTTTATGTTACTATTCACGTAATTCAAGTAAGATATTGGTTTCTAACTCATTTTTCAAGCATGTATTTACATTTCTAATCAGTCTGATGGAGCAATTGAAGAGGTGGTACGACCATCAAAAGAACATAGTGTTAATGGTAAATTGAACATCTTTGACTATTATAATGAGTAGGTTTACGTGAAGTTCAAGCTCGTTAAAAAATAAACCTAGCAATGGGCATATGTTCCCTCAGAGTTCAAGCTCATTAAAAAATGAACCCACCTTCGGTAAATAACCTTTGTGATCACATTGCTATCAACTTTTGAGCCTTGGTCGTGTTCTTACCATCACCTCCACTTTTTACCCGATCATATGCCTCCACTTTATTGATTACCATTTTGGGGAACAGCTGCAACGAGTGATTTTGTTAGCCACCTTCTTTACACTATCATGATTAGAAAGCTCCAAACCTTACCTGGAACCAACTACTACCCGAAAAAATCACTCATTCCTCAAAAACGAGTCTCTTTTAAGCTCTTTTTACACTTGTAAAATATAAAAAGATTGTTGAGAAATTGGCCTCTCCAAGTTATTAAAGTGATTGGAAGTGCCATCCCTCCTCTATATTTTAATCTTTTTGGACCTAAGGGATCATTACACAAAAATATCGAGCACTTGTCTTTTTCGGCTCATTAAAGTGATCGCAAAAGTCATCCCTTTCGTAGTATTTTATACTTTTTCAGACTTAAAGGATTATACTAACAAAAAGGACTACTAGAGTTTCCTTTCCATCTCTTTTCAGACTCTCTAAAACTAAAAAGGACTGAGTTATCTTTGTCGTTAAACTCGTTAAAACAATAGTGACAAACTTTTCCATATAGACAAGAGCAAGTTTCACTGTCGCTAGGCTCGCTAAAACATAGCGACAGGTTTGCCCGAAGGGAAAATTATAGAACAAGCATATGTTATCCTTCTCAAGCTTGAAAAAAATAAAAAGGTACTGGTCAGAAATGACTGGGGCAAAAGGGAAGAAAACTTGAAGAACTTCATTGGTAGCAGGTTGCTCTTGAACATGACACTTTCACTCCATCACCATGATTGAGTCAGGTTGGGTTAATCCGTTCGCCAGTTATATCACCATTGGTCTTCCATACCATCCATTTTTGGGGTTGACACTACCAATCCATTTCAGTGTCTCTGATATGTTCAAGAGAAGTCGCTTAGATAATTCACCAACCCAGCTAACACCTCATCCACTACAATACCTTCACTCTCCATTTTTCATGACCGCCATTCCTGAGCCTTGTATCATCAGATTGTTTTCACCTCTAGAAAATCATTTGCTTTGTTTCATGTCATAGATGTGGGATTCATTAAGGCCCTCCTATGATGGGTCACTTCTTATTGACATCAGCTCATTATCCAAGAAGTTGACTTAGGAACAACCTTTTTAGTACTTTGAAGCTTGCATGCCTCAATGGCAAGTTTCTCACTTCCAGCGATAGGTTTACATCAATGGCCTTCGACTGAAATATTTTATGTGGTGTTTAACATCGACTCATATATTCACACCACGTGAATTGTACTACAATACCTTGAGGGTCATTATCATTATCGATGATTCCTCTCGCACCTGTTAACAACTTACATCATTGGTTGGTAATATGGTGATGTCTTTCCATGTTTGACTTCAGAACATCTTTTCACATGGATCGACTTGTACTTCGAGCGAAGATTGAACGAGTTTGAAGACCCCAGATCTATTTTCATCCATCCAGGCTATGATATATTCAGGAAAATAAAGACATCAAATGTACTCCATAGTTGCATAGACGATCATCCAAGCTAAAGGATGATGGCTATACCAGAATCATCAGTCTGCCACAACAGATGATTGTCTATCCTATGTACATGAAAATGAATTTATAAAGATGAGCATGGGAATGCCCGCCTCAGCTAGATCATGAAAATATTATGAAGATAATGTATTGAATTGTATCTTATTACAGGTCACCTTCCAGCTCGAAAAACCTCGGATCCTCATGATAAAGCATTTCTACCGACATCAGAATATTTATGACCTCATGCTTTAGGGAGAAACTGTTATAGACATATTTGGGCACTGCAACCCCAATCACATATTTCGATAAAACAAGGGCTCTTAACCCCCTAAAAGTGTTGTTCCACACCCTAAAATATCAAGGTCAACTGATTACATCATTTCCCAGAAGTTCTCCCTGAAAAACTACTCAGAACTAGTCAAAACTGGACCATACAGACTGCTCAGTGCTAAGGGTGTGATGCATACTGAAAATCCCTTCTATAGGGTGCAATGAGTGAGAGAAGACAAATGGTAGAGGCAGTTTGCTAGGTGGAAACTCAGAGAATATTCTAGAAACTGCTCATATGACACTTACCTATCTGAATTCGCCCATGGATGAGTAAGAGATCATGAAATCTCCAAGTGGAACCAAGAACTATCAGAGAAATGACACTAATCAAAATCCAAGAAGCTGACTCACCCCCCTGCAAATATATATATATATATATTTATTTATATATATATATAATATATATATATATATATATATATATATAGATCCTGATCTAGAGATCAGAGGTTGGAATTTTTGTTAATTTGTAAGAAGTGTTGTTTGTTTCTTTTGAGACATTGTTTGTTGGGTGATCTACTTTTCCATGAGGTGAAGAGGGCTTTCATGCTGGGAGGATGGCGTTGGATCAGATAGCTGGGTTGTAATCCTCTCTTCTACTACTTCTATCAATAAAGCTATTTGAGTTTTCCTCCATATACTTGTATATTTCTGAATCTTGTATTTGTGTATGCATTTGTATCGTTAATGTACATTTGATTCTACATTGTTTATGGTTATAGATCTCTATGCTTTGATGGTATTTTGGTTCTTTGACTCTACAGGTGTTCTTTGAAGCGGGACAAGTGAGAAAGGAGTGGTGGAAGCTCTATCAAGGGAGAGAGGGAACAAGAAAGGAGCCAAGTGAGAGACTAAGGTTGGTGCTCTCCGTTTCTCTCTCGTCTATCTCTCATAAAGGAAACACAAGTAACTTTGAATTTTTTGTTTCTAAGGTAGCTACCCGTCTTAGTGGGACTAGCAGATCTTAATAGACATTAGTTTTCCTGGAAACACTGTTGTTTTACAGTTAAATCTTCTTCTAGGAAAAAATGAGAACCCCTCAAGAGATGCTTCTTGCTTAGAATGATATATTTATCATACAAGCTAGGCATAACGACTTTTGTGGGCCTGGATCTCTCCCCATTGAACCTACCCACCCTCCATGCTTGGCATATTTGTCCTTGCCATAGCAACTTGTCTTTCAAGAAGTCTCTTACAAGGCCAAGAGTACATTCATTTTTCCCATAGTCTTTCATCCCCTTAATAATTATGTTCACTGCCCTATTTTGTCTTTCCTTTCCTTCACTATATTGCATGTTGTCAACCTAAATATTTGTTTCTCCTTCCTTCTTAGCAGAATCGCTAATAACTTGAGCCCAAGTTTTGGAAACTTTGGTGGAATCTCCTTTCATTTCTTCTCTGACGTTCTCTCCATGGTTGTTCATTTGGGCAATCATTTTCCCTTTATCCTACGATTATTTCACATTCACCACCTCTATACTTTCCACTACAAATTTATTTATGCTTTTCACATCCACCTTCATGCGTTGCCATTATGTCTTCCCTACCAAGAGAGCTTCCTATAACAATGCCACTTGCTCTTTTAAAATTTTATTGCTTTCTTCTAACGCCTTGTTCTCGGTCGTTATTATATGAATTTTATGATCTCTTTCCCATCCTTTAGCCTCTAAAACCACCAACTTTTGTTTTGCATTTAACAATTATTTCACATAAAGATTAGATGACCATGTGAGAGGTGTGCATGTGGGACTATATAAGGCAGAATCATCAATGACTTTTCCTTTGGACTTCTTGTTGCCACGTGCTTGTGGAAGAGAGTTGTTTGAGTGCTTTTGCGAAGGGATTGATTACTTTTCTTTTTAGACCATTTCTTCCTTGTTTGCTCCCATTTTAGACGAGCTATTAGTCATTTTGAAATGCCCCAATATTTTTTGTCATTGACCCAAACCCACTTCCCAGCTTTGGCGAATGAGACAATTTTCACTTGTCCTAAATCATTTGTCTCCACATGCTCTAAAATTTATGGTTCCTTTGTCATGTTTGAATGCATTTGCCGCTGCTTGCTTGTTGCTCGATACTTCTACTGCATAAAAACTCGCTACTCTCACACTGCTCACTGTTCACTGCTCGCTGCTTTCACTGCTGCCCACACTACTCACGTTGCTCTACTCATACTGCTAACCACAATACTCACATTGCTCACCATGTTGCTCTGCTCATAAATGCCCTGAAAATTTCAACTTCATTTTTTTCGCTTATGTTCCAGCTTCTGCCTTTGAAGGCTATAGAATCCACAATCAGTTTAGTTAAACCTGCTTGAGAAATTTGTTATACCCACCAATTTCTTAATCTGACTATCACTATACTAACTCAACACATTACCATGGTTCCCACTACAACGATTGCGAGCATTCGAAGATAGGGACTACAAGGTCACTCCGATCAATATATACATTACACACACAGTGTGAATCGAGCATTTTACAAAATGGAAATGTAAATTTCAAAATATGCAATTTCATGTGCTCTCGAATGTATTATAAAAGATCCTCCCCATCGTCGAAAAAGAATCCAAGATTGTTAGTAAATACCATCATTTACATTGATTATATTGTTGATATCAAATTTGGTGTTCATTCTTAACAATATTGGGCATAGTCATTGTTTCATATGATGTCATAACCTATGTGATTGCTCAGTTTGAATGTGCCACATCATTGAGACTTTGAAGTAGGAGGTGTCTTGAATCTCACGTATTGTTATGAAATTTATTTACTATCTTTAAATCTCAATATTTGTGACCATTGATTATTTTGTTTCGTCTTATCTTTGGGCTAAGTGCATTTCACTACCTATATTCCGAGAGTTTTGTCTTAATGATGTTGATTCTGGGTTAAATCAATGTCTACTTAAAATTGGTAATTTTTTATTTTCTTAGGTGTTGCATAGCTCATGGTTTTGGTTGGACAAATCATCCCAAATTTAATTTGTCCAGTACCTAATACTATACAATGATTTTATAAGTGGGGAGCATGGAATTCTTGCAGAAAACAATTTTGCTTCCATTCTCAATCATGGACAAAGGAAAAGATAAAGGTCTACAAAGAAACCAAGTACAATGATATAGCACTAATTTTTAGTTAGGGTTTGGTCCAAAAATTAGCTTGAGATTTTTTACTAATTATGGAATTTGTTTGCCTCTACATTTTGTTTTAATAGTTCCATGCAAATATTTGTCAACCAAATACAAGGATATACCCTCAAAATTTAGCTAAGGTTTAGCCATAAAAAAATTCCAAGCTTATCTCCTAATAATGACATTTCTTCACCTCTAACTTTTTTAGTTTCAGTAAGTTTTATACAAGTTTTCGTTGAAGAATTCAATCCTTCCCTTATTGTTATCAATGTCCTGTTCCTAATATTGGTGCTCTACAAAGGCATAAGGACCTATTTTATCAATGTTTCTTTCAATCCCTATTTGTGGTTTTTGCATTTACAATTCAAACTCTTGAAAAAAGGAGGCACCCCTAAGTTATGTTTTAGATTTTAGTTCTAGTCTCAATTGTTGGCTATTAGCATGAGCTGATTAAATGGTTATTGTACAAATCATCTGGTTTGAGGTGTAGTCTTGACTGATTTTCCACAGGGTACCCAATCCTCTCATGTAGTCATTTATTTTTAAACCCGCAACCAGATCAAAGATTCTAACTTTGATTTTCTTATCATATGAATTTCTACCCTCTTGTTGCATCATAGTATTGCAGTAAGAAACTATCTTTATGACAAGAAATATGCAACCATAACAGGTAAAGGTAGGTTTGTGGTGTTACTATGGAGGATCCTTTCTCTCCATTTTGCTTACCTTGAATAAAAGTTGGACCTAGATTTGATTGTTAAATAGTTTGCAAGGACTAAGAATAGAATGGGTAGAAACTACATGTTTTGGTTGATGTAGGGGAATTGAGTGTAAGGATTCTGGACACCACATATCTCCACAATAGTATGATATTGTCCACTTTGGGCCTAAGCCCTCATGGATTTGCTTTTGGACTTACCCCAAAAGGCCTCATAACAATGGAGATATTTGTCCATCCTTATATACCCATGATCCTCCCCACTTCTAGTCAGTGTGGGACTTTGGTCGTATACCCAACATTGAGGATCACATTGAATTATAATACTTTGATGAAACTACCTATAGGTTGTAAGCATGTGAGGGTTCTTTTCCAGCTAATTTATCTCCCATCAAACCCCCAAACTCTAAGCTGCATAGGCTTATAACCCTTACTTAACCAATACCCTGCCATTGTCACTTACATATTCAATTCAATTTTCTTTATCCACATTCTGACAACAACCTTAAGACTATTTGGAATGTACTAGTTAAAAACCTTTGGTGGCATATATGACTCAATAGGTATAATCCAATCTTCAAGGAAAAAGTTGAAACCACTCACTAGGTAACCTTCAAAGTGAAAATATGGTGTTTAAGATGATTTCTACATAAATTCAATTCACTTTCCAAGTTGGAAGGTTTATGTCAAGAATGAAAAAAGATGGAAAAAGTGAAAAATAGGTGTTTCATATTATTTATTCCTCAATATATTGTTTAGGTTGGTAGGTTTGTGAAAAGAATGAAAAAAATTGGCTAATGTAATGGTCATGGGAGTCCTAATGTAAATTAAAATATAGTCACATCAACAATACATTGTAATAATGGTAAACGTGGTTATTCTTTGATGAAGCTTCCAAAAGTAGTCCACAAGATGCAAGATGTGGACAGGTGTGATTTGCAAGCAATGCTAAATGGTTATATAAGTTGGGTTGAATGTCACTGGACAAAAAACATAAATTTGTGATTTGAAAGTGAAATTATTTTGAAGACTTCAAAATAAAATTATCTTGATATGTTGATCCAAATTTATGCAGGAACGAAATGAAATACAAATTTAAACAGAAACATAGAGCAATAGTGAAAACTCAACTTCAATTCATTAATAACAAATACTGAAAATGGATTACTTGTAGAATGGAAATAAACTAGCTCGAGCGATGGTAGCTTATCTCTACGAAGAGATGTGACAACTACATGCCTTTTGAACTATGCTACAATGAGACTCGAAATATTTTTTGTTATTGAGAAATGTAATAGTCCCCCATTAAATGTTCATCTAATAAAAGTTAATAAAGGCAAAAAGGTATTTTTGGCATATTTATTTATGAAAATAAGGGAAAATAGGAGAAAAGGATGGTGAAAGGTCACAAATTACATATGAGGATGAAATTGAAGGAAAATAATGGAAAATGAATAAAATAGAGGCCTCATTGATAAAAAGGCTTCTGAGGATCAATTTGTAACATTTTGTCACTTCAGTTTTGGAGCTCTCTCATTATTCTCTCCCTCTCATACTTTTGGACACTTAGAGTTTTCTTGGAGCATCTTAGTTTTGGAGTAAGGAAGGGAAAAGTAAGCAAAGGAAGGACAACGAATGGAAAGGAAAGAAAATATCAAGCAAAGAGGAGTAAGATCAAGCAGCTCCAGCAGGAATACTTGCAAGTAACATATTGCATATGTGATTCCCATATGTTTTTGAAATGCACGACTTTGCATGTTGGTATATGGTTCTATTGTTGTCAACGACATGGTCTTTCCAGATTGTGATAGTGGTTTTTATCCTATCCTTTCCTTTTTATGAATAACCATGTTGTGATGGGATTGTTTTCTCAATTTTTAGCTTTGGAATTTTCGAATGGTTTTAGAATTTGGGGTGGAGTTGGTCTAAGGAAAATTCCCAAAGGCCTAGGAATCCCTTGACCATTTTTGGCGAGATACATGGTAAAGCCTAAGGTTGGAGTCTCAGTTTAGGACCTAGTGATCTAGTGTGGATTGCGGCAAAGCCTAAGAGACATGGATATGGAAAATTCCTCAAGGATAGTGATGGATTCCGGAGGCATTCCTAGCTCGATTTGGTTTTGTGATCTCAGTGTTGTTTTCAGTGAGATCATAGTTTGGTGAGGTTGGAGGTGGTTTAACCTTTGGATTCCCTTGTTTGTTTTTGGATTGGTTTATCCATGAGAAACCACATTCATGTTTGGAATATGGCATGGGGGTGACTAGCTGAGAGAAAGATTTGATTCAGTCATGTCTACAGTCGGGTGGTACATGGAAGCCCTAAACCCAGTCAACTTTTCCAATGTTTAATAAAAGCTAAGTTCTCTTGATTTTGTACTTGTTATTATGTGGTCTTAACAATTTTTATCTCATTGTTATTTACATTGTTTAATGTTGGTTATAAGCATGGTTATATGACTAGTTGTTGTCATGGTTATTTCATGTATTTACTTGTAACTGAAAGGATACTAGATTCAAGGCCTAATTGATGTCAAAAAAGTTAAAGGAAGTGGGTTATGATTCTTCTTGTAATGTCTCATATGAGTTATCAATCATTTATTCTTTGTCTTGTATTCATTTCCTATAGATTGCAATGACGCCAAGTGTTTGAGAAAATGTGAGTCTCGGTTGGGGATGGTCAAGTCTAGTCCTTGGGTTAGTTTTGATTTGTAATTCTTGTCATCATGTAATTCATGGATTTTGGAATATGCAGGGGTTTCTGGGCAATGGCCTAGATTCTGGGCTTGAAAAGTAGCACAAATCCTGGAGTCGCAAGCACAGGTCTGAGGAGAAAATTTCCCATACGCATGCATACATATGTTGTGTGTGCATCGAGAGGTTTCCAGATGCACCCTTGTCCATATCAAGGGAGTGTCCAGGGGTTTAGTGGTTTAAAAGCTCAGCGAGACCCAAGGATTGGGCAGAGGAATGACTGGCGTGCATTCTGGGAGTTGTGTAGTAGGTGTAGAAGGTATTGTATGGTGTTTTTTTGTTGGTTCCACTTCCTTAAAGTCACCTAGGAGGTCGAATCATATCATATTAACTTCTCATCATATGTTTACCTTGATTGGAGGGTTACTTGGGTAGACGTGGGAGGAGGGTCATTACATAGTGGTATCAAAGCATGGTTCACCCCTCAAACTGGATGGGTTGTGTGTTGGTCATGCATTCATGTCGGTTGCATAAGTGTTTCTTTTGTTGTAAGACCATATACTTGTTACATTTGCATGGTGTTGATCATGGCTGTAGTGAGGCCACCATGGGAAGTTAATGGTGTCATTGTGGAGTCTGTTGTCATGCGTTTATGCTTGATTATGCATTGTTATGCATGTTAGTATTCACATGTGGTCAAGTGTACAGTGATGTGGTGGTTGTTGTCATGCATGAGGTCATGTTATACGTGGTTGATATGGTCATGAATTGATGATTGGACCCTGGCTAGAATGATCGTTATATGCTTATATGATTATGTGATATATGTATATATGTTGCCATGATTATTTTATAAATGTACTAAGATAATTTTTTGACCTTGTAGATGAGGTATCGTCCTCGAATTATGCTAAGCTATGTTCGTTTGTTGTGATTTGGTTTAGCTGACATGATACACCTTGCAGGAAGAATATTAAAGATGACTAGCAAGATGGTAGACTACAGCTCCCAAGACTCTCCCTATGGATCAGATGAGAAGTGTGGTGTTGGGCACATTCTGATTTGGCAGATAGACTAAGAAGTTTAAAGGTATAAATAAAGTTGTAAGGCAGAAAATGACAAAATCATATAGGCATAGGAGAAGTAAGCAGAGGTAAATGCAGTGATACTTCAGTGTTTGTCATAATTGCAGCGACAGGGGCCACTTTAGATCAACCATGAGAAGGAGGGCATAAACAATGAGGCATATGGTATTAGGTCTCATGGTGCATATAGGTTGGATGGAGAGGACACAATCAAAGATGGCATGTCCTTGGATACTCAAAATAGGAGAGGTGATAAGCGCAGGTACTATTCTAGTTATGGCTCAGAGAGGCATTATGATCATCATCGTTATCATCCTTACAGGAAGCGTGATAGGGGATATTTATCGAATGAGTTTAAGAAATCAAAGCCACCTACATTTAATGGAGAGATGAAGTAATCACAGGATGAAGAGGCATGATTGCTTGGTATGAGGAAGTTCTTCATATTGCATGATTATTCTGAGAACATGAAAGTAAGGATAACCACTTTCAGTCTTAAAGGGAAAGCAAATATCTAGTGGGAGGTTGTGAAGAATGTTAAAGGTATTCAGGAGGATGACTTGACTTGGAATGAGTTTGAGAGGCTCCTCAAGAAGAAGTATTTGTCGAAAAGGTATTATGACGATAGAGATAAGGAGTTTTATGAGTTGCAGATGGGTTCCATGATAGATGATGACTATAATAGCAAGTCCTTGGAGTTGTTGAGATATGTGCCTTACCTCAAGGAGGAGAAGGCCAAGGTTAAGAGATTCATCAATGGACTGCCAATAGCACATATATACTAGATTGAGTTTGATGAGCCTATATTGTTGGAGTAGGCTATCCAAAAACTGAAACATTGTTATGAGAGTTGAAGTGCAAAGTTGAGCCTAAGTGTGACTTGAAAGGAAATGATAAAGTTAAAGGAAAATGTCCACCAAAGCGATCAAGACCCCAAGATGTAGGTGGGAAAGAAAATGTAGTCCCTTACAAGAAGTTCAATACAGTTGAGAAGGGACATGCAGAGAAGAAGACTAGAGGAAATGGTAGAGCATTGTTGCAATGTTGGATATGTGGCAAGGATCATCGTAAGAGGGATTATCCGCAGTATCATGGTGGTAGACCCCAGATCTATAGTTCTTAGGAGGCACATAAAGTTGGGGATGTTGGTCATAACATTCCTCAGATTTATGCACTTGTGGAGAAAATGTAGGCGGATCGTTAGGCATATATCATTGAAATGGATGGTAAGCTTTGTGATCAACTTGTTTCTATTTTGATTGATCCTGGATATAATTATAGGTATATTAATCTTAACCTGGTGGGTAAGTGTAGTTTGAGAAAAGAAGTGCATGAAGAATCTTGGTTGGTATAGTTGGCTACAAGTACAAAGAATAGAGTTCACCATTGGGTAAGAGCTTTTGCATTTGAGTTAAATAGTATGCCTATAGAAGCACATTTGAATGTACTACCATTGGGGTCATATAACATGCTTTTGGTTATGGATTGGTTGTACCTTCATATGACCAAAGTGGATTGGTTAGACAAGGCCATTGGTTGCCTTGATGATAATGGGGAAACAAGAACTTTCCATGGAAAGAATAAGCCTACATGAGGAAGGATGGTTACCACTATGCAAGCTAAGCATAGTTACAAGCATAAACATGTACCATGCATTGCAGTAGTATCAGGATGTGTTTCCAGCAGAGGTTATGTTAGCTACCTATACCAATAGGTTTCATTTTTCATGATTGGCAGGGGAAGTACCAATATGATCTACTTTGGTGATACAAAGATCTCATATTCTTGTGGAAGAAATATACTTACATTTGGTTGATGCTGCCCTACTTCTGAATAGGTGATCCAACAGCCTAAGCTGGGTCATGCCATGTTTCAATTTTTGTTGTAGATTAGAGAAAGAAATCTTTCCAAACAGTTCAATCTTGGTAGGTAAAGTAGATAGGTAGAGAATGAAGGTTCCCAACTGCTTAATCTGGGGCCTTGGAAGCAATAAGGGTAGTTTTAGATAGAAAATCAAAAGAAAAAGCCAAAGGAAAAGAAAAGGCACAGAAGTGTTTGCAAGTCTAAGTGCACCCTCCTTGGAGTAACAAAAAATGCTACGCAATAGAGTGGGTAGGTAGATGGGGTTGCAGAAAGCATGGTTTATGGCATTTCACTCGCCTAAGCAAAGGTAAAAACATGGTGCCAGTGCAGATTTCCTATTTCAGTAGTCTTACAGCAACTTAATGAAGCATGTCTAACTTCCAGATTACCCCCAATCACATTCATGGCTAACATCCCTATGCCCCCTATGTTCATGAAAGAAGTCAAAGTCTTTTGTTGGTTCTTGTTTCTTTAAGAGCCACATTTCTTGTGTAAAAATTCTTTTCATTTTGATCTACTTCCTAAAAACTAAGTTGATTTCATATAACAGCTTAGTATTTTACCCCCCTTATCCACCTGTTTTCACTCATATTAACTACTAATCTATCACTATTTAACTCCTTATACCCCCTATTCCCCTTATTACTATGTAAATTTGGCAAAAAACCCAAAATATCTATATATCCCCTTCCCCGAGCATTATAGCTCTATGTATCGTTTTGAATCTTCTCAAACGCTAAAACATTGAGCGTGACCCAAAGAGCGCTGGAAAATTAATCTTGGGATTAATCCAGGATTTGCATGGATTAATAACCCAAACCCTCTTTGTAAAATAAACCTGTGTAAAATCCCATTTTAACACGTAACTCTGCAAAAAACCATAAAAACCCACTTTTTATAATGTTCCGCCGGGCACACATTTTAGAAAATAATAATATTTTATTTGCCCCACATTCTGTATTGTCCTTGCATCTCATCAACCCGTCGACCGTCGGATCTGGGCTTTCCCATCCAATGGCCCACATTCATATCGGATGGGCCCCGATCACCGAACCTTACTGCCCAAGAAACTGTCAGAGGGTGACGTCAGGCCTCTGCCATGCGTCACCCCCATATTTTCTCGGGCCGACCTCTGACAATACCATGACCGTATCCAGAGCGGTCCGAGAAAAACCACTTATCGCTTGTGTTTTACCGCCTGCCCATGTCACTGCTACGTCACGCCCACGTCAGCTCGACTCGGCGCCCTGTCAGCACCCCCGGCCGCCAGCGCTCTGACATGTCCGCCACCTATGCAATCCCCATGGACCACTCACAGGCTGCCACGTCACTTGATGACGTCATGCTAACGTCACCCGACCCTGACCCCACCTGATAACGTCATGCTGACGTCATCCAAAAAAGGCGCCAATAACCCAAAAAGTCCATATTTTAGCCAAAATTCGTGTTTTTTGTCACTTTTGCCAAAAATACCGTTGCTCACCTCTGCATGCAAATTACGACCATCCGTTGCCAACCTGCAGAAATCGACTCGAAGACCGTTGGCGCCTTCAACCCACCTGCATTTGTGACCATTGCCGTCAATTCACCAGGTATTTATCCAAAGCATCCCCTCCACACTTGGTTGTGTCCATAACTCTCCAAAACTGAATTAAAAAGAGTGAGGAACCTTGTATTTACCAGCAAATCCCTGGTGACCAGCATTCGTTTTCAGTTGTAAGGTCGAAATTCACCTGTTGAGCCCACATTTAGTCACATTTTCCTAAATTCACAGTCAGTCCGCGCATTCATGGACTTAAAACTTGAGCTGCACTAATTCACCGAGAAAACAGTGCTACTAGTCCCTACATTTGCTCAATTAACTCTCTTTTGAGCATTTTACACTATTATCACCATAGTTTACCCCATTTTCCCTTACAATTTTCCTTACTTTTGCAAAAATACCCCTCTGTGTTGTTCTGCCCACTGAAACCAGTTCTAGTACAAGTCATAAGTACTACTTAACCATGGAAACACCAGTAGCCCTGAATATTCAACCTCTGAATGCCCCACACAGAGAGCTAGAGTGGAAGGCCCTGGGTGATAGAGATTACCAGATGATAGACTCATTTGCCATGACTTCCAAATTTAATATTCACCTACAGAATGAGTTAAAAGCCCAATATCTCAGTGGAGCTGATATCTTAGGGATTTAGGACTCCAACCTGCCCATTTACAATCTCCCTCAACTCAATGCCCTCCCAGACTTGATAAATAAATGTTGTTCCAGCTATGATCCATGTCAAAGAGCTGTTCTCAGCCCCTCTGGCTCAGTATTGTTCCATATCACCCCTGAGGCCATTAATGAGATGCTACACTTTCACACTACAAAGCCCCTAACTCCTCTCTCCATCAATGACTTGCTAAAGAAAGGGGGCAAGCTGTCTAGTGCTCAGATCATCAAGATTAATCAATCATTTGTTCAGCCAAAATTTGAAGCTGTGAGAACCCCTCCTATAGGATATCAATATCTCAATGAGCTGGGCAAAATGCTTGTGGATTTGATCAGTTACATCCTGGGTTATGGGTCACATGAGGATGTTGATAAAACCATTATGGCCATGCTGTCCATATTCTCCCCTAGAACGCCTCCTGCTGTGCACTATGATTTTGCTACATACATTGCCAATAAGATTCATGAACAATTGATGAATCTAGAAAGGGAAAAGGTGTTTAAATACACTAGGTACATCTATCACTTGTTCTTATTTTATCAACCCGATGCTTTCCCTGTTCCTCTCAAGAAGCTAAATGCCCAGGGAAACCCAAGGTCTGTAGTATTTTGGTCTTCAGTCTGTCATCATGTATCTTATTCACCTTACACCTACTGGAATTCATAGAACTTTTTATCCATCCAGCTATGACCTTGTTATTGGGTGTCCCTCCTCCCAGATTGACAGAAGAGATGCAAAGGATTCTCCACCTCTCAAAGGCCTACAACATTGGTGATTGGTACTTTTACCAACACCATACAGTAATCAGAATATATGGCTGTGAGTTGAACCCTTATAGGCTGCCAAGATATGTCCCTATGAGACTTTTTGCCTTAGAGTATTTTAGGCAGTTTGGAAATGCAGACTTTGTCCATTTCCAAAGTAAAAACAAGAAGGTGCAACTAAAAGTAAGGAACCAGCTAGGCCCATTCCTATACAACAAAAGGGAGGAAGGATGGAAGGAAGTAGATTTGATCCTAGAGGCCCTCAAACTGCAAACCAGTTTCCAATGGGTACCTTATGACCCTAATCATTTCATTTCCCTCAGGAGGGTAAAATACAAATTGGGTGGCTATGCTCACGTGAGGCTGCCTCATATTGAGAAATATGCCAATTCATTAAGCTGGAAAGAGGGCACTCTAGAAGAGCCAATTGGTAGAGAGCAAATGCTACAAAGAGAAGCAAGAAATATTGAGAAAGAGGCTGACTTGGAAACTTGTGGGTAGGTTTCCTCTTCCTATCAAAGGCAACTTGGAGCAGCTGCCTCATCTTCTACAGCCCAGCAGCAAGCAGCCGGAACTGCCCAACAGGAATCAAGCAAGGATAAAGGCAAGAAGATGGAGTAGGAACAACCACCTCCTATGACAGAACAACAAGAAGAACAACAAGCAGAAGAAAAAAAAGAGGGGCAGCCAATACAGCATGAACAAACAGCTGAAGCCCCAATATCTACTGAGCAACAGGCTCAAGAGAATGTGCCTCCTAGGCAAGAAAGGACAGTGGAGGCCTCAGTGCTGCAAACTCCACAGAAAGAGAAAAGGGAAAGAAGAGGGATAGAGAGCAGGAGACTCCCCTCACCACATCCACAAATCAAGGGGAGAAAAGGGAGAGATTGAATCCCCTCTCTGAGGGAGAAATTCCTATTGGGCAATCATTGGGCATGGGCCCACCGAGCATGGAGGCATCTGCTAGTTCCTTTCAGCAGGAATAAGAGAGAACTCTTGGAGGAGAGGTCAGCTCCTCAATTTAGCAAAGGAGAGCTGAGACAGGCATCAAGCAACAATTCATTGATATTAAAAGGAGAAATGAGCCACTCGGTCTCCAGATCTACAACCAGTTGCTTAAGATGGCCCCTACCAATCAGCAGAGGCTTATGTCAGCCTATGACATAACAGAAGGGAAAATGACCATGATTCATTTCATGCCCACCATGCTTTAGCCACAGTTAGTTGCAGACTATATAAGAACCAACCTTGAGGTTCTTGCCAAGGAAATCCACCCTATGGACCAAATAGAACTTCACAAGCAAACTGGTGAGATGGTATATTCAACACTGGCAGATAAAACCTTATTGGCAAATAGGTTGGAAAACAGCCTGAACAATACAGCTGCCCAACTTGAGTTGGAGAAAGCATCCTCTAAGGCCAAAGACAACGGGATCAGGTCTTTGGAGGATATAATCATAGAGCTTAGGCATGATCCAAAGGATCCAAAAGCCATACAAACGCTGCTGAAAATAAGAGATGCAGACCTTGCAGCTCTAAGAAAGAAGATGAAAATCGCAGCAACCATTCACCCTCAAACAGAAGAGGTTTCCCAGCAAAGACAGGACCAGGATGTAGCAACATTGCTGGTAGCACTGCACAAACAGCTAGTGCAAACACAAGGAAAGCTGGAAGAGACAGAGGCTGCACTGCAGGCAACCCTACAACAGAAAGAAGGAGGTCAAACTTCTCAGCCCCCTCCAGAGATCATAAACCCTGAGGAGCCCCCACAGACTACTGCTCCTCCCACAGGGCAGACAACTCCATCAACATCAGCACCAACACCAACCTCAGAGCAGGCTCCGAGCCTTGATATGCAGAAGTTGATGAGTGAAATCAAGATCCTAGAAGCCCAGATGAGAGAGCTAAATGGAGCCAAGGATAATTTAGCTAAGCTGAATGAAAAATATGATAAATCCAAGAAGAATGTAGCTGAAAAAGGGAGAGAAATAAAAGCTCTCAAAGAGAAGATAAAGGAGTTGGAGAAAGAGCTCACCCTTGACAAAGTGGTGGCTGAGGTCAGGACAGTTTTGTGGACCCACATTAGCCAATCAATAACAGATCAGTGGTAGTATATTGAGACTATCCATGAGCAAATGGAGCTCATAGGCAAAGCACAGAAGGAAGTCCATAGAGCAAGGGCATCTCTAGGCAGTATGCCTTAGATAGCCAACAGAATGATCAACGTTCTTAATAACTGCACAGGTCCTCAGCTGGTAGCAATAGGAATCTCCAACAGAACTAAAACCATCCAGCTGATAAAGAGGGTCCTCACATTGAAAAGCCTGGTACACACATTGGATAGAAGAAGCCAGGACATGCAAACAGAAGTCAAAAGATTCATGGATAAGTTTGCAACATTACAGGGCAGAGGTCTTCCTGGCTTGCTGAACAACACAGGGAGACTACTATCACATGATATTTATGCAAAAAGGGTGAACACATTTGCCACCAATCAGATCACTCAAGGATCAAGTACTTCAGAGGTAACATGGCCAACATCTGGGCAAAGTCTCTATGACAGAGTAGAGAACTTATTTTTTATTACGAATGAGATCAAACATTTGTTTGAAGTGCCTCCAAACTTCTAAAAATACACAGAGGCAGATGAAACCTTAGATGCAATTTTGAGACATCAATTTCCTACACAGGAGTGGTGGACCAGAATGATACAGTTGTTGATATAAACAAGAGGCTTTCATCAAAGTTTTGTCATCAAAAAACATAAGTCATCACGTTCAGAAAATGTGATGCATACACTATGACTGGAGAAGAATGGAATGATCCAACTCAGCAGGAAGATTCGGCCACTAAAATCAACACTGAAAGCTAGGTAACAGGGCCGAGAAAGCTACAGCATGACAAAGCATAAAGACACATCATTCAGCATTAATGCAGAACGCTCAACCAACTCAGTGGCCTCCAAAGGTCAAGAAGATTTCTGACAGACTTAAAGACTATTTATTTTATATTTAAGGCAACAATAACTTCCTTATCTGCTATTTTGTAAAGTTGGTGAGCATATTTAATTTATCAAGTAACTCAGCAGTTAGATATTTTGGAAAACCCGATTGTATATATTCCCCCTCGCATAAGCTTGTAGGGGGTTGTTGTTTTCTTGTTAGAAAGGAGAACTCGGCTGTAATTTCTAGAAGAATGATATAAACAAAGCTTGGAGTTTATAGGAATTGGGTCTTACTGATGCATGATGTCTTGGAACCATTGAATGCTTCAGGATTCTAGTGCTATGGCTTAATATAATAGGTGTTCTCTATCTCTGTTAATGTTTTATTGTTTGTTTAACTCACATCTCACATATGTTGTTCTAAATCTAGGAAGAAAGAAAAATAATAGCTCAGGATTTTCCATGGAGACACCCTGATCTCAATCTGTCTTTACTATAAATGTTTTCTATGACTTCAGCTGTTTAATTGGAATTCTTAACTGCTCCAATAAAGTCTGAATATTTCACAGTTACTATTTTGTAATTCATGTATGCTACTAAGTAGAAATTGTTGTTCAAATTGTTATCACACTGTCTGTAATTCCATTTCCCATTGTTTCACTCAGTAATCAGAATTTATATTAAGAATAGCCATCTAGCCTTGCAGTAAAACTTTCTCCATCACAGGCACCAGGACTGTCTCAGATTTCTGACTCCATATGCCCAATGGACTAGAATCTTTCACACATTTCATGCCCTTCTCACAACAAAAATTCACAACCAAAGCCTCAGACAAAAAAATGAAACTTATAGCTAGCCTAAAATCTTCACAAAAGAGAGCTAAAATTTAAAGAGAGAGCCCTCTCTGATTATAGGTAGGCTAGGACCTATACTCCAAAGCTTGGTTAGTGGTTACCCCATCCGTATTCCCTTGGGAGTCATAGGGAACAACCTGGGTCTTAACATAAATGGTGACTCACTAGGGAATTCGTCAGGATTTTCTAATTGCTGTATATTTCCTAAAGCTACAGGTGAAGCCTGAATGTCAGCCAGGAAGCCTTCAAAACGCTTTCTGTTTTACATTAACAAGATTAGATAAAAGCTGCTTCAGTCAATCTTCATGCTAGCTTTGGGATATACACAGCCATTCCAAAATCTTGTCTGGTCCTTGCAGATACAAGAAAATTAAAAAAAAATACTCAAAAACAAGTTCAGAAGCTGGCTCCCAAGAAGAATCCACGGTATACAAGGTCAAATCCTGACCCCAATCCACCAACTGTTTTTGAAAAACCTAACACAATCCCTAAAATCATTAGGAAGCAGCAAGGGCAGGAAAATCCTACTGATTTGAGTCCTGAGACAGTTTACCCTAACCCTATTCCTACTCCAATTAAGGTTCTATTCCGGTCTACCCCTAGTTCCCCTAGTTCACCATCTACATCTCAAAGCCCTCCTTTCACACCTTCATCCACTGCACATATTCCCTTGACAAACACTTTAGTTTCTACCATACCTATTACCCATGTTGTACCAATCGTTCCTGTTGTCCCGTTTATCCCTGTTAATCTTATAAACCCTGCAAATATGGCTAATAAATATGCGCCCCTGCAGTCACCTGCTAATGCTGCAGCTCTACCTCATGACTACCAGTCCAAAATCTCATATTTTGACTCCACTAGCCCTTTCACAGCTATTCAGCATGCCAAAAGGATGCAAGATCATTTTGAGAACTATGAAATAGATGATGACAGTGTGAGAATGAGAATTTTTGTTCAGAGCCTGACAGGTGATGTAAGAACCTAGTTTAGATCACTTGCTGTAAATACCATAACAACTCCTGATGAGCTTTATCAAGCCTTTACTAACAGATGGGAAAAAAAGAAAGATCCCTTGCACATACTGGGTGAATATGATACAATCAAACGAGGTCCTCAAGAGACCGTTTTGGAGTATTGTGCAAGATTCAACAATGTATATAACGCAATACCACAGAATTTAAGACCTCCTCCTGATTTAGCTTTGTACAAATTTCCTGATGGTTTTGACCCTGATATGGCATATCAGTTAAAGGAAAGAGCCCCTGAAACCCTTGAAGATGCCCAAAACATTGTTGTCACAGTAGAGGCTAACCTAATTGCCAAGAGAAACAAGGCAAGATTGGAAAAGAGAACAACCTTCAAAGAAGAACCCTCAGCCTTTGATCAGAAACTGGATGCAATACTTACTAGTATGAAGAGGTTGGGTGATAGAGTAGAATCAATTGAGAGAAAGTCATCATGGGAAGCACCACAAAATAACCCTATCAGGAATCCTAATTTTAGGAGAAATCAAAACCCAAACGTTGGCAAGGCCAGTTCTGATTCAGAGATAAGACCTTCGTTCCAGGAAAACTATACTGAAGCATCCACTTCAAATGAGCAAGTAGATGACACCCACATTAACCTAATGGGCCTGAATGATGAGCAACAAGTTTTTCTGAGTCAAGAAGATCATAAGGATGACGACATTAAGCAGTTCCAAATCAAGTCAGGTGAGTCATTTGACTTTAAACAAGGTTATCACACAGCTGTTTATGAAGTGCATAAGAAATACAAGCTAAGAAGCAGAACTGTAAATGTAACATAGCCTGGAAAAACAAAGGATAGCCTGCAGCCCAAAAGAGCCATAGTCACAAAGCCACATGACACAACTGATTCAGTTACAAATGAAGTAACCGTTGAAGAAGTTACTAAACCATTTCCCTCAAAACAACAACCAATGGCTACATCACCTTTGCAGCCTAATCCAAGTAATACTCCTCAAGAGATGAGTAAAAAGGACAAGCCTCAAGATCAAGATAAGAATCAAGAAGAAAACTTAATGAAAAAGGAAAAGGTTGTCACCCACAATACCAAGATCCAATCTGAAAGACCCTTTGACTTAGAAGCTGAAACTGGCAAATTGAAGATAGCTATTCCTCTTTCAGAACTAGCCAAGCATGACATTTACAAGAAACAAATCAAGAAGTCCCTTCAACTTACTCATAATAAAGATAGTGTCAATGTGTTGGATGACACCCCAAAATTGCTTTTTGGTCTAGAGGTTGATGGGAAGACAGCAGTTACAGGGATCTTACCTTTCTATGTCAGCTTGCATGTTCATGATAAGATACTACATAATGCAATGTTTGATTCAGGCGCCTCTCATAACCTTATGCCTAAATTAGTGATGGAGAGGCTCAACCTAGACATTACAAGACCTTATAAGGACCTATTTTCATTTGACTCCAGCCAAGTTAAATGTTTAGGCTTAATAAAAGATCTATGTGTGTCACTTGTCCAGTACCCAAATAAAACAATTCTAATGGATGTTGTAGTTGCTGATATCCCACCCAAATATGGAATGTTGTTATCAAGATCATGGGGGGCTAAACTCCAAGGTTCCCTACAATTAGACATGTCATATGCCACCATTTCAGTCTTCGGTCAACCTAAGAGGCTATATAGAGAGTCATTAATGAAATACATGGTCAGCAGTGAAGACAAGCCTCAAAACTTTCCCATATATGCTGTTCACTCTGACATAGACTCATATATTCTCTTCAATGACAATACAGGTCCCACAAATGATGAAGAAATCTAGACAATTAAACAAGATCAGCATATAAATGAAGAAACGCCTGATCCAGAAATATCGGTTAAGGAGTCAACAAACAAAAATTTTCAAAAGGACAAACCAAAGGTAAGCTAAGATCTCAAATTGTTGATGCCAAGTCCCACTACAGTTGACAACCCTTCCCTAAATCAAGAAGTCCTCTGCTTTCTTGAATTCGATGGGTCAGTAAACAAATTTGGGGCAGGGGCAGGGGTTTGGATACATAACAAACAAAACAATCATGCAGAGGGCCGAGCCTATAGGTTAAACTTTAGGTGCACCAACAATATGGCTGAATATGAAGCTCTCTTACTAGGCCTTAAACTAGTAAAGTCCTTACAGGCCATAAAATTTTCAATCCTGGGAGACTCAGACCTAATCATCCAACAAGTAAAAGGAAACTTTTTCACTAATGACAAAAGGCTAAGATCTTATAGGTCCGCTGCTGCTGAAATACTAAATTCCTTCACTGAATTCCAAATAACCAAAATTCCTAGAACCCATAACCTTCATGCTCATAGTTTGGCCACATTTGCAAGCACCTGCAAACTACCTTTTGAACCCCAGCATTGCTTTGCAGCCGAGGTAAAACACAGACCTTCTGTCCCAAACAATGTCAAGGATTGGCAGGTATTTGAAGATGATACACAGATAAACAATTTCCTAACTCTGCAGCAAGAGATTTCAGGACTAAACATTGATACAGAGGTTGCAAGTGATTCACAAACACTAGCTGAACAACACCACACAAATATCTCACTTGAAATAGCAAATCAAATGCTTTGTCCAACAAACTTTGACCAGGAGAAAATACAAGAACTTGAACAAGTTCATTATGAGGAAATAGTTGATACTGAAGCTGAAGTTATACAATGGAAAGACATTTTTCTTCCAACAAGCCTAACTCCATTGGAGGACATTTTTGACTCAAATGATGTCTCTAGAAAACCAAAATTGCAACCCCTTAATGCTGCCACTGAAGAGTGCAACATTGGAACTGTTGAAAAGGCCCAAGATAATCAAATTATCTGCATCTTTACCACCTGATCAAAAGCCTAAATACATTGATCTCTTTAAAGAATTCCAAGATGTCTTTGAATGGAGTTATGAGGATTTAAAGTCCTATGATACCTCCATCATTCAACATACAATCCCTCTTAAGCCAAATCAGAAACATTTTAAACAGAAATTGAGGAGGATCAATCCTATGCTTCTCCCCTCAATTGAAAAAGAGGTACAAAAAATGTTTAAAGCTGGCATAATAGCACCGATCAGATTCTCAGAATGGATTTCGAATTTGGTTCCTACAAGAAAGAAAACTGGTGAAATAAGGCTTTGTGTTGATTTAAGGAACTTGAATCAAGTGTCCCTAAAAGATAACTACCCCTTACCCAAGATGGATCACATCTTGCAAAGAGTAGTGGGGGCATCAAGAATTTCTTTACTTGATGGATTCTCAGGCTTCAACCAGATCCTAGTCCACCCTGATGATCAGGACAAAACAACATTTACAACCCCATGGGGAACCTTCAAATATGTCAAAATGCCTTTTGGGTTGAAAAATGCAGGAGCTACCTTCCAAAGGGCAATGGATATTTCCTTTTCCAAAGAAATCCGTGATTTCCTTGTCATTTACTTAGACGACCTCACACCTTTCTCAAAGTCGGACCAAGAACATTTGAAACATCTAAAGCAAATATTCACAACTTGCAGGAAATATGGAATTTCATTAAATCCCAAGAAATCCCTGTTTGGATTGGAAGAAGGGAAGCTATTAGGGCATATCATTTCAAAGGATGGCATTAGGATTGACCCAGACAGAATACAGGCCATCTTGCAAATGCCCCACCCTAGAAATATCAAAGAATTGCAAGCATTCCTGGGGAAGATCAACTTCCTCAGGAGATTCATCCCAAATTTGGCTGAATTAAGTAGACTACTAAATAACATGCTGAAAAAGGATTCAAAAGTGAAATGGATAGTAGAAGAAAATCAAGCTTTTGAAGGAATAAAGCTGGCCCTTACCCAAACCCCAGTCTTAACAAATCCTCAATTTGATAAAGAGTTTATCATTTTCTCTTTTGCTTCCCAGCATACTATTGCTGTTGTATTATTACAGAAAGATGACTAAGGAAATGAGAGACCTATTGCATTCTTTAGTAGAGCTCTCAGAGATGCTCCCCTAAAATACCAGATCATGGAAAAGAAAGCATATGCCTTGGTCAAAGCCATCAAAGACTTTAGAATCT